>JAPVRG010250180.1:9915-20939 GCA_029783565.1 Rhagoletis cerasi
AACAACTTATGCGATCAGCGACATTTGCCTTTGAAATGCCAAAGCCAAAACTAAAACGCAAATAATTGCTTTTCTCACAAGTGTCGGCTGTGGCGTCGCGTGAAGGCTACAGCTTCTGGTTCTAAGATCGCAGGTTCGAGTCCGATTAGAGGTAAAATTTTAAAAAAGAAAATTTTAAAACTATAATAAAGAACATGAATTAAAAAAAATTAAATAAAAAAAACTTCACTGCACCAGGATTTGAACCTCGGATCTCTGGAATCGAGCAATAGTGCTTTTCTCACTCAGCCATTGTGACTGACATATTTATTCCTTTCACGGATTTAAAAAATAGTCAGACTCTGGACTAAAATTTAAACCCCAAAAGACTAAAGGATGTTTGCATTTTCCAAAGTTTAAACTTTAGTATTTTTTCGGTCGCGTCCTATATACAGACCAAAAAAGTTTAAATTCTAAGCCAAAATTTCTAATCGTGTATAGTAGAGCGAACATACTCTTGGGAGCAGCGTTTAGATTAGTCCACATGTAGCAAGGCACTGGATTAGGGTGCAACGGGCTAATTCAATGTTGATCACGGACGTTTTATTCTCCATCTTCAGTAAGATTATAGAAGTTATTTTGAACGCCATAAATTTGACTGCAGTTTGGATAGGCCTCGGGTCGTGCGATATTCTTATAATATCACTTTTCGTGAACTGTATAGGCGTTGTGGTTTTGTAGCAGCACGTTGTCCCCAAGCCTTTGAATTTTCGGGGGCAACCTGAGCTGTTGGTACTTAGATGTGTTACCTAAGGTTGATTTTGTCACTGTAATATCGAACAAATTTTGTTGGTTCACTTTTTTTCTTAGCAAACAGTCATACTACTTGAATCACCGAGAGAAGTGAATGGATTAACTACAAAGATCTGTAACCAAAATCTACTTCCACTTTTACCAAAGGTTCGAAACTTTACAATACGGTCGGCAGCAGGATCTATTGAGTTAATTTTACTCAAACGAGCTCTGTCTAAAGCCAAGCCTTCGATTCATTCCAGGTTAAACTTACAACCGAGAGGAAAAAAGATTTCTTGTTCAATTATGCGCCCACTTCGATACAGTCTGCCACTAGAAGTTCTTTAAAGAGTTATTAAAGTGATCTGTGCAACAATGCATGCCTAAACACCACCTTAGACAAGCAAGGCAACCCCTATCTTCGACATGGCAAAGTTTTAATGAGTAGAGACATGTGAGAGGGAAAATAGTAGAATGAGAGCTCACTCTTATGCCCGGTTTCACAGTGCAAATCTTAACTAAGCCAAAGAACGGAAATCCAAGGAATTCCTCTTGCACACTTTCTAGACTCACTCGCTACATTTCAGCCTTTTGCTGCTTCTTATAGATTTACATTATTTGTATCAACACCATTTCACCATGCACGATTACTCTGTTTCAAATGATGCTTAGCTAAGATTTCACTTAATCACGGACTGTGAAACCGGCATAATGGTTTCACAATGGGCTAAAATGGTCCGAATTCTCTGTGTGGCAACCACAGAAAATTAGTGTATGCTTCAAGAAGTAATGCCTGGCTGAGGATTACTGTTTCGAACCTTGAGAGTAGTACTGCCTCCGTGCGATCAGTCAAAGGATTCGGGCGAGAAATTTTTCGTTGACCTTCTAATGCGAAACTCATGAAGTGGGATATCCAACTAAAGCGTATGCGCATTACATTTGTGTAGATTTTGGTGGCATTAATCTAAAAGAGCGATCGAACGCACCGCACATTGAGCATCGTAGTTGACTTGTGCGCACAATGCGAAATGGGGAAGATACTGTTCGCAACATATAGGGAGATCTCATCTGTTCGTCTATCTACCTCACTAGGTACTGGGCTGAAGCTGGCTGAGAGCGTGAAATATTATTGAATTTCAATGGATCAACAACTTCACGGGTCACCCCTACAACCGCGATGGAAATCCTACTGTGCCTGCTTCCTCTCCACCTAAATGTGGACAATGAGGCCCTTAGGACAACACATTTATTTGATGTGATGCTTTCAGTGCTCTGGCATGCGAGGATAGCTACGGGGTTCTCATTTGTAGCCTGCCACCGGAAAAAGCGAAAGGTGTTTATATCCAATCTGCGAAGTGGTGCAACACTCCTCTTGGGACAAACATTAGCAATGCGCACACGAACGGCGCTCAATGGAATTCTAACTCTGGAGTTGGAATTATTTCCGAGGTGGAACGTTGTTGTAAACACTACTGACTTTTAAGCAGAACACACATACGTACATAACATATGCCAAGTGTAACGGAAATGTCGACAAAACTGATCCAGAACCGGATGCTAAGTGCAGTTTTGTTAAGTCTATAATCAGTCATTAAGGCTATAATAAGTTGAATCTTGTTTCAAAATATGTACTAAATATGAATGGAATGCTGGCATAGTCACAACTTCTGCCGGCATAAATCCTGAGGCAGCACTAGACATCCGCTTAAACTGTGAAAACGTGATATGCGGAAAATGTTTCGCCTAATAACGGTATTAATGCCTTTGAATGAGAACCTCAAGTTTAAGTTTTAGAGACTCGATTTAACACCTGTGAAATGAGTTAAAAAATACGTAGCCCCGTTTCGAGTCCAGCCTTCGGCACCGAACAAAAAGGAAATCAACTTCATTTAACAAAAGCAACACTCCGTCTTGATGGGCTTTAGAGAGTTTGGGAAGCAGTTTACTTAAACCTTCCAGTCTAGTCCGTTGGCCTTAAATCACAAGCCACTGCTCAAATAATCATCGTCAAAAGAGATTAGATTAAATCCTATAAGTGGCTACGAAAACATTATTATTACCATTAAAGAAGAACTGCTGTGCATGCGACAAACTCCCAAAGTTTTAGGCCGATTTTTGCGATTAATGGCTTTAAACAACAAAGCACGGTTACGGCAGAATAAAAGCGTTTTTTACAGATGAAATTAACATGACAAATAGGTTTAATAGAGGAATTAATTAATTTTTTAGTAAATAAGTTATGAAAGTCTTTCGCTTTACTAGCATTCACGTCTGCTGCTCTCTCTTAACTGAGTGCAAACAAAATAAGGAAATAAATATTTAAGTGCTTTACTAATTGGCTATCCAATTGGACAGTCATTTTTGTGTTGTTTGTATACATATGTATATGTGTAGAAACTTGCAAAAATATTTGCATTAGCCAATATGAGATATTTATCCCTTACATATACCACATGCCTTACATGCCACCAAAGCGCAAGTATGTTTGCAATTTGTTTTGAAAATGCACATCCGTTCCTACATTTGATCCATCAAGAGGAAATGAGCAAATGTACACGCCTTTCCGGTCGCAAATGAACGAACGCCCAAGCAATCGGCTGTAGTTGAAGCTACATAGAATGTAAAAATCATGCTGACGATCTTAGTTTCAATTGAAAATCATAATAGGCTACCGAGCAGCTGGGCAGATGTCCAAAAGACGGACGCGGAAGGCGGAACTGATGGAAGAGGCATTTGAAGTAGTAAGTACAGTCACGTAGTTTGCAGGGATGCAAAGCGTATGTATGTTAGTGCACTTGGGTCTCAAATGCCAAGCATGAGCTGGAATGTATGTATATGTATGTACGAGTAAATGAGAGTGGCTGCCTGCACCACAAGCTCGGACAGCATACGACTGATTAGAATCGCCTGTCACATTTTCCACATTCATTCACATTCAAATGTTTGCAAATTTTGCACAGTCATGGCATTAATTTGCATTGCTGCCTTATTGCTGTTGTTGTTGTGGTTTTTGTGATTGAGCAGTGAGTATAGCAATGCAATGACTGCATTAACCGGTAGGCATCCGACATGGCAGCTGCTAATCTTATGAAAACAGCATTCCGAATTGCAGCGGAAATGAATTTTCATTTGCTTCCGTTTGTAATCTCACAGCGGTGAGCTAATGTGCAAAAGTGCAATTTGACTCTGCATGACTTCGAAAGAGGAAATAATTAAATTAGCTAATATGTATGTAGGTATGTATGTGCCAATGTTTGGTTATAGGCTGATCTACATATAGATGCATATACAGAAAAAAATTAAATGAAAAAAGAAAAATAAAATAAAATGAAAAAAATTAAAATAAAATAGAAGAATAAAAAAATTTAAGAAATTTAAGTAATAAAATAAAATAAAATAAATTAAAAAATATTAAAAAATTTAATTGATTAAAAAAATTGCAAAATAAAATAAAGTAACACAAATCAAATTAAATAAATTAAAATAAAGCGAAACAAAATAAAGTAAAATGAATTGAAACAAAATAAAATGAGAAACTAAAAAAATAAATTTTAAGGAAAAATTACAATGAATAAAGTAAAACAAAATAAAAATAAATAAAATGGAGTAAAATAAAATTAAAAAACAAAGGAAATTTAAAAAAAGGAAAAGTAAAATAAAATAAATAATTACCAGACAAAAAAAATATAATAAAATTGAAGAAAGTTAAATAAGGAACAGTTAAACCAGAGTGTATTATTTAAATTAAATTAAATAATATAAAACAAAATAAAATAAAATAAATACAATTTATAAAATAAAATAGAAATCTCATTATTTCTGTAATTTAAATGCTGTTCATATTCAACAATTTTATGGAGCTTGGAGCCGTTTTTATGTGGGGATCTCCGAAATAGCAGCTATAACTTCTACCATGTGTAAATTACACAGGCCAACAAGGTTTTCTAACCAAGAATCGGACTATACTTTTCCGAAGGTCTTTGACGTGCCGAATTCGAATTTGATCCTAGAATAGCGCAATCCCGTCAGGTTTTCGAGATATTCTAACCTAAATGTACAAAAATCAAAATTTTCAGAAAGATCATCCCGTTATCTTAAAGGAATACTCCTCCTCTCCAAAATTCATTTTAAAGCTTTAAAAAATCTTTATTTGTCACTGAGAAGTAGTCGTCTGTTGAATTTACTGAGTTTTATCCAATGCTCCTCATTTTCAGAATATCAACGAATTTACTCGGTAACAATAAAGATTTTTTTAAGCTTAAAAATGAATTTTGGAGGCAGGGAGTAGTACTTTTAGATAACGAGATGATCTTTCTGAAAAAAAATTTTTTCATGGTGTTACAGGAGCTCAAACGTGCCCAAAAACCGTGATTTTTGTACTGTTAGGTTAGAATATCTCGAAAACCTGACGTGATTGGGCTATACTGGGGTCAGATTCGAATTCAGCACGTCAAAGACCTTCGGGAAAGTATAACCCAATTCTTGGTTAGAAAATTTTATGAAATTTTGTCGGTCTGTGTTACGAGTATTGTTGATTTAAATTGTTATTAGGCCGAAAAGAACAAAATTTAAATACTTTTCTTTAAGGAAAATCAAATAATAAAAGTAAAATAAAATAAAACAAAAAAAAAATAAAAAATATTAAAAAATTTAATTGATTAAAATATTGCAAAATAAGATAAAATAACATAAATTAAATTAAATAAATTAAAATAAAGCGAAATAAAATAAAGTAAAATGAAATGAGACAAAATAAAAAAAAAAATTTAAAAAATAAAGTTTAAGGAAATTTTACATTGAATAAAGTAAAACAAAATAAAAATAAATAAAATGTAGTGAAATAAAACTGAAAAAAGAAATGAAATTAAAAAAAATAAAAGTAAAGTAAAATAAAATAAAATAAATAATTACGAGAACAAAAAAAAAAATTAAAATAAAATTGAAAGCTAAATAAGGAAAAGTTAAACCAGGAAGTATTATTTAAATTAAATAAAATAATATAAAACAAAATAAAATAAATAAAATGTATAAAATAAAATAGAAAACTTATTATTTTTGTAATTTAAATACTTTTCATATTCAAAAATTTTATGGAGCTTGGAGCCGTTTTTAATTGAAAATTTTTGTGGAAAAGCAACAATCCCAGTGTTGAAGAAGTCTGATGAGGAGATGTGGGGATTTCCGAAATAGCAGCTATAACTTCTACCATTTGTAAATTATTGTTGCTTTAAATTCTTATTAGGCCAAAAAGAGAAAATTTAAATACTTTTCTTTAAAGAAAATCAAATAATAAAAGTAAAATAAAATAAACTGAAATGTTTCCGCTCATATTACGCAAAAAAACAGTTCGATAAAAAGCCACCAAGTAGATATACAAATAAGCAAAAAAGACAATCGCTAAAGCTGCTAGCTCTGCAACGCGTCTCGGCAAGGATCAATTCGTTTAAACATTGTCACACATTTTTCGTCTCCCCATTTTTTTCTAGGAATGGGCTCAACTTCTCTTCATCCTTAGGCTTCTAATGCGAAAGGCAGTTGCAAGATATACCGACTTTATTTAAGTGTGAGTATGTATTACGGAACTGACATAGCTGAGTGTTTGCAAAAAAAAATTCCAATCGAGGAGAAGAGTTTGCTTGGAATTTGCATGTGCGGAAAATACGGAATAATTCGCATGTCAAAGCGGCATTTTGCGGGATTAGAAATGTAAAATTAAGAGACGACTTGTCAATTTAAAATTCGCTGTAAAAATCGGCTCAAAAAATACTGAAGTATAAGGACATTTTTGTTATTTGTTCCTTAAATATATGTATGTATTTTTATCGGAAAAATTCGGACTTTAACAGAAAAAATATTTAAAAAATAATTTTCTTTTAAATTTTTACATTTGTACTAAAGCATGTTCTTTTACGAAAAAATCAAGTTACACACGAAGAAAATCGGTGGATAAATAAAAAAATGATGAATAGGCAAATGAGAATGCGCAATGAAAAATGTTGCTCATACGCCATGTAATACGAGTATGCCATCGTCTTTCCTGCTCATATTTCATACAAAAAATCACTGCGCATTTTCATTTGACTATTCACTACTCTTTTATTTATCCATTGATTTTCTTTGTTGGTAGCTTGATTTTTTCGTAAAAGAACAGACTTTAACGGAAATGATAAAAATTTATGAAAAATCTGTAATTTTTGAAATTTTTTGCCTGTTAAAGTTTGAATTTGTTTCTTTCATAAAATTTATCCACAAAATAACTCAAAATTTTGACGTGATACGAATTTGCTGAAAACGGTTTCGTAATCTAGGCATCAAAAATAAGTTTAGGTATTTGGCCGTTTAGTTGTGATATTTTTGCCTACCTACTTTGTTATTTATGGAGTCTTGAGGAATGCAACTGAGAACACCGCTCTAGTCAGAAAGCTGGAGCGAGTACAAAGGGTCGCTCTCATTGGAATGAGTGGGGCATTTAGGACCAGTCTCCCACTCTGGCTCACAGCATCATGCTTAATAAAGCGCCCGTCGACATCGTAGATGGAGCTGCTGCAGAAAGCACTGCATTCAGACACAAGGGCACCCATCGGGTGCTTAAATGACTCAAGTTATGCGTGGCTAGACTCGCGACAATTAGCTCTTTCTCCATTCACAGCCCCTCTAAGAATGAGTGAATGGGAGTCATGGGTCGGAAAGTTGATACCGGTGAACTTTTACCTGTATAGGTTCAAGCTTATCGGAAGAGTCGGCGGAGGGATCTTTTGCTGGGAACTCTTCATCAACAACAAATTTAAACATCTACATCAGTGTATTCAGACAGAGGTAGCTGCCACTGAGGAAGCATTTGATTGACTGCTGAGGAGATAAATTCCGCTGAAAGACAAGCGACAATCGGTACCTTGGGCTCCACTCATGGTGCACTCAAAGCTAGTTGGGGTATGCCTGACCTCTTTTTCGAACGCGTCTGAGTATTTACTTGTCGGCCTTATATGAAGGGAAGTACCTTTGACCACTTGGATCCTATTGGAAAGATGGATTTCGAATTAGAGAGGCTGCGACCGCTATAACAAACAGTAAATACATTTCTTTGTTCGTGTGCATGCCCTGCAAAAAATTGTGCGACTAATCTCTAAAGAGAGTATTTCCTGATTAGTCTCAATCGGGTACAATTGGGCATCAATTGGTGACAAGTAGTCTCAAACGGTCATTATTGGAGATCAATTAGACTCAACTCATCCCTTACGGGTAGAATTGGAGATCAATTAGTCCCCAACTCATCTCTAACGGGTACAATTAACGATTTAATGATATGTAGACACTTTGTCAATGCATTTTTATGTGCGGCGTTGGCATTTAGGGAGAGTATACGCTTAGCAATCCAGAGATTCTTGGTTCGAATCGCAGCTGTCGCGACTAGTCGCTTTTTATACCCGTTCGGTTATAAAGGGGAGCAATTGGTCTCTTCATAGGACATGCTCGAACAAAAGCGAACAATTCAGTCCATACAAAGGGATGCAAAGTGGCATTAGTCACATGTTCCCTTGCGACTCATCCCGGACTCTTCGAATTTTTTGCAGCGTACTTACGAACAAAAACCAAAAATAACAACAGCCTCTCCGTTTCTTTTACTCTCTGTTTTCCCTTTTTTTAAACTTTCTTTCATTTTTATTACATGCCCGCAGTGGGTCAACAGGAATTGGTGTAGAATTTAATAAGCTGGACATGTGGCATACATTTGCCTACTCAAGAGCGCTGATATGGCGGCGACACTCTCCTATTCATGTTGGTGAAAATGAGTAGATTTGCAATTGTACTTGTGCCTTACAGAAGTGAATGCAAATGCAACAGAAACAGGAAGAGAAACATATGGTACAGTAATGAGCGCCAGTGAGAGTGACCATTTGAGTGGAGGAGTACTCTATAAAAATACTTGCTGTTCAGAGAGTGTAGAAGTGAAAGCGACGTTTTAAAAATTGAGAAAATCGTAGTGTAGAGTGAGAGCTAATATTTTGGTGTTGTTGTAATAGTGTATGCATATGTGACAGAAATGCGGGAACGGTTTGTGTAGAGTTAGCGGCAGTAACCTAAACAGATGATTCCCTTCGATATGCTACTTTCGGTAAGTATAGTGCTTATCACACTTATACGCCTCCCACATATTGACAAGTTTTGACTATTAATTTTTTTGTTACGGAATTTCAGTTTGTTTTTTATATAAATATAGTTCATTCCTTAACAAAAATCTTATAAGTCCAAGTAAAAATTTCGAGCTTTTTGGTTAGATTTCTCAGAAAGATTCTGATTAGCAGTTTTGTAGTCTATTCAATTTTTAAATAATGAAGTGCAAGCTTGAAGTAGCTCGGACTTACCATTGATTTTTGGCAAATTTTTGTTGTTGAAGGTTTCGTTGATTTTCTCCATATAAAAAAATCATCCAACTTACAAGAAGAGAAAATGAGCGACACCTTCCACAAAAAAATTACTAAAAATCAACGGTAAGTCCTATCTACTTCAAGCTTGCACTAAAATGGAATGGGCTAGAAAAATGCATACTCAAAATTTTTCTAAGAAATCTAATTAAAAACTCGAAACGTGTACTAAACCTTTTTGGGATTTTTTCAAATATTGCACAAAGTTTGAAACTTAGACTTATACAGCTTTTGTTAAAGAATAAAATATATTTTTATAAAATTTAATTTTAAAAATAGTTAAATAATATAAAAAATTATAGTAAACACTTGTCAATATGTGGGTGGCTTATAAATGTGATAACCACTGTATTTAAAACTTTTGGTTTTTCTTGTAAATGTAGATCGTTAAAAAACTGGAAAATTGGAATAGTTTAATTTTGCTAAATCTGGTATTAGACGAAACCCATTTTAAATTTAATCAAACAATCCTTTTTAATGCCGGCTCGAGACCATTTAAAATATTGTTTGATCAAAATCAAAAAGGTCGCTGAAAAACCGATTTTTATTTTAAATTTAGTAATCGACAAATTTAATCTTGACAAATAATTTTTAAATTTATATTGAGTCGATTTTATCGCCCCCATCAGTAGAAAGGCCGCAAAAAGCTCGAAGACGTCAAAAATTTTATTGAAGTATGTATGAACATTTGAATTCAATATATCCAGCCCTAACCGCCAAAAGGGCGTAAGCGACAAAACGATCGATTTTCTGTTTTTGATAGAAATCGATTACTTACCACCCTACGTACAAGCGGACAAAAGTTTAAAGCCCTACGAAGTACCGTTAAAACTTATGGCAATTTTTGTCGCTTACGCTACTTGTAATACATTATCGCATAATCGGGCATGCGATACTTAAATTTTTTAAAAATTATTTCAATAAAAAGTTCGATTTTTTAACTAGATAAAAAAAGTTTAAAATAATTTTGAGAACCACTTAAGCGTGGGGCAATTATCCAGGGTGTACTGTTAGATTTTTTTTGCATTTTGCTTCTATTATGGTAAAACTACAATAAAGTGCAAAACTTGTTTTTATAATTTTTAATTATTTTCATCTAATTTTGTTTTTATGATTTATTTCAGTTTTTTTATTTTAAATTTTAACTTTGTTTTTACTTCATAATTTCTTATTTAAATCTTTTATTTTTTTTTTTTTAATTTTTCATTTTAATTTAAATCAGTTTGCCCTGCAGATGGTTATCGGTAAAGAAAACAGAAAACGAAAAACTTGTCTTTTTATTAATTTTTCAAAAATTGACCCCGGGCCGGCAAAATACAAATTTCCTTTTTTTTAATTTTTCATTGAATTGAAGTTAATTTATTTTGATTCATTACTTTTCGTTTTTTATTTTATTTTATTTTATTTTATTTTTCTTTATTTATTTTTTAATTTTATTTTATTTGGTTATATTTTTGTTAATTTTCTTAATAAAATTTTTTATATTACATATTTTATGTTATTTCGCTTTATTTTATTCTATTTTTCATTTATTTATCTTAATACTCTGTAGGCGGCCGCTATGGTGCGGTGAATAGCAGTGCCACTGCCATTCCGTAGGGCCTGGGTTCGAGCCTAATTCCTGACCAACCTTAAAAAAATAAAAGTTTTTTGTAATAGCGGCCAAGGGCAGGCAATGGCAAACCTCCGAGTGTATTTCTGACATGAAAAACAGCTTCTCATAAAAAAAATCGCCATTCAGTCGTAGGCCCCTCCCCTTCGTGTGACAACATCAAAAAAAATCGAAGGAGAAGCTCGGCCAAACGCTAACATATTGTGTAAGCGCCAATC
>JAPVRG010250182.1:9202-20530 GCA_029783565.1 Rhagoletis cerasi
TCTATTCTGAATGAAATGAAACGAAATGTGAGGCACAGGCAAAGGAAATTCGTATGAGCGACGATCTTTGACGGCGAAAACGAACAAATTGTCTAGTACAAGCTATGTAGTCGAAATATTGTGGATAATGTAGATACATATGCTTATAGACATTAAGTGTATACATATATGTATGTGTACATGTATGTATGTTTGTATGTGTGTTTCTATGCATATATATGTATAGCGACGGAGCAGTTTGGTAGCATTGGTCTGGGGCTTATGACCTCTTTTGTAGTCGATAGCAAACCCCAACTACAAATAACTTTGGTCGATGTTTGTAAGTGCCATAAGAAGAAGAGATAAATCCATAAAAAAATATATCTAAATGATCAGAACGACGATCTGAGTCCATTAAGCCTATTCCGTATGTCCGTCTGTTTGAAAGCAAACTAATTAGTCCCTCAATACACAAATGACTTTTCATAATGCATTAATCTTTTATCGGAAACTCCATACGACTGATTGTTAAGATATAACATTTTGCGTTATTTTTCCGGATCTGATTTTTGAGTTAGCTCTCTTTAGATCTTGGTGTCATATATCATAAGGTTTTCCCTTACAACGCTGTCATTAATTTTTTCACATTTGCTAATTCTCTTATTCGGAGTACCAAGAAATTTACGCAATGCGCCCCACAGTGGTTTAGCCCCATACATTGTTTGGAGAAAATTAGAAGGAGTAGGCGTAGGGCTTTAATTTTTCGTATGTCACCTCTAAGGACATACATAAAGAAAAATACGAAAAATGGTTGGGATCGGTTCATTTTAAAGCATTGCTCCCATACAAATCTAACCTCAAAAACTCCTTAAAAATGCCATTCAAAGGGCACCGGAGAATGAAGGACTCCGAAATTTCGTCCGTAAGTAAACGCACAAAAAATTAGCAAAATCGATTCACTTTAACGCAACCCTCCCATACAAACCTAACCTCAAAAAAGCTTAAAGATGTAATTAAAATCAACGGTGAATGCACGACTCCGAAATTTTGGGCATATATTTATAATGATAATATAAGAAAACACCCTTAAAATGGCTCTAATCGGTTTATTTTTACGCACACCTCCCATACAAGCCCAACCTCAAAAAACTTAGAAAATATATTGAAAGGTAATTAAAAGTCCTCGTATTATAAAAACTGCATACTTCTGCAAGCTTAGTTATACAAAAATGGAAAGCAGAAACTCTATATGTGCATCTGTATAAAAATGGTGCCTCACGGTGGGTAAAACTGCTTATCCTGTAAAGAAAAATTATATTTTTAGGCGAAATGCCTCGAAAAAAGTACACTTCAACTATTTTCAATCATTTATGTCATAATTAATACAAACAGTCCACATTTCATCCTCCACTTCATTTTTTCTTTCCCTTTAACCAGTCCTCGTTCTTGGTAAAAAAAAATTTTTTCACCCTCGATGCAGCATGCCACTTTCTGTTAAAAGTATGCAAAAAGATTTATTTACTCCAATATAAATTTTCTCAAGACCTCTTTCTGTAAAGTTTTGATATTTATTTTTAAGGCTTTCGGTAAACTTATGCACTTCACGATTACTTGCAAATGCAGTTTCAGCTAATTCTGAATTAGGAATGATGAAATTTTTTAAATTCGGTGTTACTTTCTGCAACAGATAATAAAAGATGAAGTAAAATATGATAACTTACTCTTTTATACTTTACCACGTCGTTTAAAAATTAATTACCTTCATTATTTATGATTTCTAATGCTTGCACTGTTTTCGAATAAAAATAGGTTTGTTAGTTAAATCACTCTTTACAAAAAGAATTGCAGATAATTGCAGCTGGTATAGATTACATATTAATCCTAACTAATATAGAAGTAATTAGTGCTATATCACAACAAAACGGTCTGAACAGAAAAAAAGATTTAGTCCTTTGAATTCAAAAATGCCCGAGAAAAAAATACTAATTCCTTTAAATTAAATATTTATGTACACTGGACGGAAAATCAAGTCATAAAATGGCATTTCCAATAATTAGACACATGCCTCTTATGACAAACAATAAATGTTCTGTTAAGGTGATGTTCGTTTCAGAGTTCTGTCACTTGAAACAAGTATGTATTTTAAAATTTTTTTATATAGGTATTCAGACCTATGGCTTTAGTGGCTTAGTTTTCAAAATTGAAATTATATTTGCTGCCAAGTCTTGTAAAACCGGGTCACCCAAAGTGTGTAGTATTAGTAATAAGTACAGAAAACGACAAAATGTGACCTTCACCAATATAATTTTTTCCGCCGAAATCCAACTGTGCGCCGCTGCAATTTTCCTCCATACATAGTATGTATGTTCGACGATTTTTTTATATGGGAGAAAATACGCATCACCTTAAATAAAAAAAATTGCCAAGAATCCACAGTAAGTCCTAGCTACCAAAATAGAATTGGCTACAAAAATACATACTCAAAACCTCTCTAAGAAATCTAATTTTGAGTTTTTCGAAATATTGCACAAAGTTTATAACGTGGATTTATACGGGTTTTTTTAAAGAATAAACTACATTTTTATGAAAAATAAAAAAATAACCAAAAAATTAATTGTTAATATTTGTCAATGTGTGGTTCTTATGTACATGTGATTTCAAATGTACTTGTATTTTCAAAATACGTATTTTGTATTTTGCAATTAAATAGTTTTCCTAAAATTTGGCGAGGATTTCTTCTGGTTTCTTCTACAAAGTGCAAAGAAAACAAGGATATGATTCAGAAATTAAACGCAGTTTGAGGAAAATTACTGCTTCTTAATGGTTATTTTCGTGGCTTATATGTATGTATGCATACTAGGGGGATTGACTCGGTTTTTCCGAACCGGTTTCAACCGTTTTTTTCATATTTTTAGACGGTTTTTTGAAATCTTAATTTTTCGAATATCGAGTAAACCGGTTTTTTTTACAATCGAAAAACCGGGGTTGCACCTAGTTTGCTTGTATACCAGAATCCATGAATTCTAAATATTTATTTAATTTATTAAAAATGGAAGTAGAGTTTTTTAATTTTATATCTGACTACTATAACATTTCCCACTGCAGAAAATTACAAAAAAAAGTAAAAGGAAAAACTAACGAAAACTTTTAACTGCTATTTTTGTTGTACCAGCTTACTAAACTCTGCCTAAATCAGTGAATCGACTACATGTAGGGAGAGGTATGTTAGATGAGCTGATGTGAGTGGGCATGTGAAGAGGTGGTTAGCGTCGTCGGGGCATCTTATTCAAAATAGACAGAGTACTTTGACCTTATACAATATCCTGAATGGAGTTGTGTCGAAGTACCGCGCGTCTCACGAAGACACGCGAGCTCTACGTCTGATGGAATTTAAGGCGCAAGAGTTGACGAAGGTGTTGATTAATTCTCGATGAACGTCCTCCAAGGCCTGTGTATAATAGGCTATGGGATATATTCATAATCAAAATAAAGTCTACACTAAAGTTAGTTGCAGATGTTCACATAATTTTCAAAGGAATATCTGTCAAAAAGCTGCAACTAATTTTAAAGTCGACTTTATTTCAAACGTTAATATCCGCCTATATTTGCATAGTCAGTCTGGTTCAGTCTGGTTCAGCGTAGTCTCATTTACAAGACACTTGACTCTACATACTCGAGTTTTTACTGACAAAGGACTTTTTCACTAATTTTTTCTGTTTTACTTTTAATCCAAAATACTTCGAATTTATTTTGCCTTATTGATTTCTAAATTAAAGCTATACCTATTTTTAACAGTTACATTATAATTTTGGTCATGATTTCTTACTAACAGTGGGTATTACTGTATAAAAAATATGTAAAATAAAACCGGTTTATCCGGTTTTTTCTTAATTTGAAAATAAGCAACCGGGTTTTTTTCAAATTGCCAATTTTCGAATAACTCGAAAACCGGTTTTCGAAAAAAGGCGAATAATCGAACACCCTAATGTATACGAATGGCCGCTTGGAAGATTTACTTGAAAGTATATTCTTAAAAGTTAGGTACGTATGGGCATATTATAATTTTCTACTTAACTGCTTTTCCTTCAAAAGACTAGGGTTCAAAGGTCTGGATTCATAACTTATCAAACCTTCATCAGAAAGTATTTTTATCTAGGAATTTTAATCCTGAAAATACAAAGCGCCCCTCCAGTAACGAATTTTTGGGACAGCCGTTGCGCCATATGTACGTACATATGTAAGTGTGCATGCACATGTACCCGAATACTCGAAACGTGTTATTTAATGGAAAGCAACAAACACAAGCGATCAACGCTTTTGCTACTCCTACTTTTTTTTTGAGTTGTCGAAGAGGCAACACACAGCATACAACGCTAGCGGCAAATATTGGAAACTTAATGAAAAGCCTAGACAAAGTGCAAACGTTCTAGATGAAATTGCCAACAGCAAAGAGAACAACTAAATGAAAAAAAAAATATTTGAATAAATACACCAGTTCTAAAAAGCCGACAAAATTTCCAAAACAAAAAAAATTCATTCAGAACAGGACACCTCTATTGTGCTAGCGGCATTTTAGCATCGCTTAAAGCGTTCGCGCCCATGCACACGCCTGCAGCGAAAACGAGCAAGACACATGAGCTCCAAAAAACAAGAAGTATTTACTAGAGCGCCAACGGACGAGCAGCCTGCTGCTCGACAGCTCAGCCGATTTTATACGTTCCCTCAGTTTCCATTTTTTCCTAGGGCGCACCCATACATCCACATCCATGGCGTTTTCAAATGCGCGCCTACATCATATGTTCCATCCACATACATACATATATGTATACAACTCAGCTAATAGCCGATCGTGTTTTAGTAGAATCTTCGGAAAAAAAAACTCAAAAATAAATTGAAAATCTATTTAGTCTGTATGAGTTTGTGTGTGCGCGCGTGCGAGTGTGGAAAATACTGGCTAACCGCGCGGCGCGGCGCGGCAAACGCCATGTACAAACGTCAAGCGCAGACGAAATATTCCCAACAGAGGCAGCTACAATAATACCCTGTCGGAAGGAAGTGGTTTTTTTTTAACAACTAATTGAAAAATTACTTTGGAACAAATACTATTTTTTTACCCAATGAACCATCAATTGAGAAAGTAGTTGGAAACTAACTACTTTCGAAGTTCTTTAAGCCAAATGCATTTGAAAGTAGTTTAAATCATATGCAGAGTCGGACTGTTGACTTGCTAATTGTAATTCAAAGCGAACATTTGAAAACATATTTACATGTCTGGCTGTGGCTGAGTGTGCAGAGGTACTTGCTGTTATTTGTTGGCTTCCAGAAGGTACGGGTTCAATGCCGTCAGAGGCAAAATGCTAAAATGATAATAAGAATTTTTCTTTTGTGTCTCCGAACTATGAGAAAGCATCTGTGAAGTGCAGAACGAAGGCGTATTCAAGCGAAAAATATTCATTTTAAAGTCCTTCAAACCAAATACATTTTAAAGTAATTGAAAATATATGCAGGAAATGGCAATTGACTGCTTCCTAGGACATCGCCATGTTAAATAAATGAGTTCGTTGCAGGTAAAATAGTGAGAATTTCAATTAGTTATCATTGAAAATAAAGTAGTTTATAAATTACTTTCAAATTAATTGAATTTCCTGCAGGGTAACAACATGAACATATACACTTGTAAATCTGTAGACAGTGCACGTATAAGAAAGTACCCTGCAGGAAAAGCTACTAGTTGTGAACTAGAATGCTACCAGTTTGCGTTTCAGCTCAATTAATTTACGTTTTATCCTTTTTCAATATTACCGTCTGGTATTTTTAAGATGGCGGTGTACTACGAGATGTCAATTGTACGGCTATGCATCAGCACCTACCAGTAGAAATACTAGTAGCATCATACCAGTTAACCGGATAGTCTGTCGATTCCCCCTCAGGGGGTTCTTTGGGTTTCGGTATTGATCCCGTGGCATATCAATGCCGCGACCCATCGAACTACGGGTGTGACAATCCCGAGGTTTCCTAGTCAACGGTTGCCAGTCCGGAGTGGTGTCTACTCAACTGGTAGAAGTTTCGGCTTCACAGTCAGACCAGAGTACTTAATCTGGTACCACGGGGGAACAGGGGCCCCCATAGCATCCTATATTTGCTATGGCCTGTTCCTTTAGGGTACGGCCCTTCGGGGAGTATCGTGGTGGCTGTGGTTTCGAAACCCAAATGCGGGGAGAGTGGCTTGTGGCTTCTCAATGTGGAGTTGCATTGCAACCGGGGGCCGGACCCAGAGTACGGCAGAGGTTTTAGGTCGGCCTCGTACCCAACCAAGGTAGTGAATTGTGTACACCCACACTGCTAATTGGTACCGCTAACACGGGGCGGTGATCAACACATTGAGTTGATCCGTGTGCTTTTGAGCACCGTGGGGTTAAGCCTTTTATAGGCAGGTACTCACGTAAAAAATCAGACTTCATTGTCTGTCGATTCATCCCCGTGAAAGGAGTAAAGGCCCGTCCACATACAAGCTACCTATGAAAACATGCAGTTGTAGAACACAAAGCATAAAGATGGCCAACGCTCAACTTTTCGCGTGAGTCGTTCGTCAGCTGTTGCAAATAACTAAAGTTATGTGAAATATTTTTCCTTTTTAATCAATTTTTAAAATCTGACTTCAGATTCATAATAAGCGACCCCGAAAGCCTTTGCATACCATGTTTTATTAAAAAACATTGATTTCTTAAATTTTGTCATTTTGAGTTTTTGAAATCTGACTGCAGATTTGTACTCAGCGACCTCAAAAACACATAGGAGCAAAGTGGTGTCAAATTGTGTCAGAGTGTCTCTGAGCAAATAATTTTTTCCACCTAGATTTGGAATTCATACCACTGTACGACGCCACAGCCGAAACTTGTGAGAAAAGCAATTATTGAAGTTTTAGTTTTGGCTTTGAAAATCCAATGGCAGATGTCGCTGATCACATAAGTTGTTCAAAATTGTCGAACTGGTAGGCCATCGCTCTATCTCATACCAGTTCATGAACTGGTATTTTTACTGGCTGCTTTGACTTTTCACTGCAGGGTATTTATGGATGTAGAAATTCACGTATAGGTATGTGATTGTATGTGTGTATGCATGCATGTGCATAATTTCGCCTTGACTTGCTGTTTAATGTAGGAAAAGTCATTGAGTTTGTCGGCTGATTTTTGCCCACACAGTCCAAAAGTGAGCAGTGTTTTCTTTTGCCTCGATCGTCATTATGTTGTAGTTGTATTTGTTGCAGCTTCTCAAAAATTTTACTTAAATACTCGTAAACATGTGTATCGAAGTACACGTATGTATGTACGAGACGCCCGCGGAAAAGCGACTTGTGTAGTTTTCATTAAAATGATTATACCGTACAGGGTGAGAAATGAACTACCCAAATAAAAAAATTAATGCCATGTTCCCAAAATTAAATTTTTGATTTTTTTTTCTTTTTTTTATAACCTAAAAAAAGCATGAAATGAACTTAAAAAAAAAATTAAAATGCATTTTTCGATTCTTGCAATCATGAAAATGGATTCCTTGACGCAAGAACAACAAATGCATGCCTTCAAAGCTGTTCAAAAAATTTAACCAACTGAGGGCGCTTTTTGTAATGTTTAAAGTTTTGGCCATGGTTATTGATCGACCATTGACTTATTATCTGCCAAATGGGATCCATGTCTCAACATCCCTTCGCGTCCTGCTACAAAATCATTCTAAGCTCTCACTGGTAATCGGTTCGAGGTACGTAAGAGTTTACCATGCGTATTTCTGCCCGTTTTCTTGTTAAATCGTTGGCTATTCAGCAGTGAGCAGTCTATCTGTCTGGGTGGGGTCAGAGTAAATAGGGCGCTCTGTACGGGCGGAGGCTGCGAGCAACAGTGAACTCTTTTATTGTGGTAAATACTGTTTGAAAAAAGCTACGATGCTCAGTTAGCCGAAGACCAAGGTTCAATTCGGGCCCATTAGCGTGAATCCCGCTGTCTTCTCTACTCTTAAGAGCGGAATCATCAGTATCCATTGACTTTGAATCAAGGTCTGTTACGTCGTTTCCTTCGTACTTATCTGGGATTTGATGGGAGAATTGGGTATAGGAGAAGTTTAATCTAAATTTCGTAGATTTCTCGAAAAAGAGTCTTAAGAGTTGATGTATCCGAATCGAAGGTATTCGTGACAAGCAAGGAAGCTGATTGTTTTATAGCATGTATGTGTCTAATTCCTCATTTATTACCCAAGCATGTAGCCATACTTGAAAGATCTTCGAGTTTTCTATCTAGAATATTAAACACCAAAGTTCTCAGCCCTGCGGGAAAGAGTAAATTCCACTCACTTAAAGGAGGGCGGCTTAAAATATGGGATTTCATCCTTCATCGCCACGTGCTTAGCAATTTCAATTTCATGCTAGGAAAAGAAGTGATCTTTGGTCACACTATTGGAAAATTCAGCGTCCGCAATGGAACGTTCGATAAAGGACTGAGGCTGATCGACTTCGCCCGAACCGGAAACCAAATCGATGATGTTGTACCACGCTGTCTGTCGGGCGCAACGCGAACTATTTACGCAAGTACGTGAGAACGATAAACAGAGCCGAATAGCTTGAAATGCTGGCCGACAGCAAACACGCCGACAATTTTATCAGGAATTTAGGAAACTTACGGAAGGGTTCAAGTCCAGGGCGAATTCCTGTAATTACAAGCACTTCGAACTAGTGGCCGATGTCCAGAGCCGGCCAAATTTATTAAGGAAACACTACTTCACCCTAGCAAATTGTAAAAACCAGCGAAAGAGATGAAGCCCAGCCCCCAGTCGAAGACGACGGAGTCAATGTTCACCATCCGACTATAGCAAGCTATGTATAGCAAAAAAGAAGCGTTAGCCTGCCATAAGCGTCAACTACTACAGAGTCAGCCTTCATGTGATTGCATGCAATATCTTATTGAAAAGCAAGAACTGTCACTCCAGATGATTCCAAAAACCCTTTGGGTAATTTTTATGCTATTACAGCAAAAACAACAAGAGGTCTACTCTTCTTAGAACGGATGTTAACAAGACTGAGGGTATTTTGCAGTACGTTGTTCAGAACTTTTAGAGTTTTTTCGTTACCATGATTGCAATGTCCTCAGCATACGCTATGATTTAGAAACCAATGCACTGTAGACTTAAAATCAAATCGTTAATAAGTCAGATCCGATAGTAAGGGATAGAGAAGAACTCCCGAGGGGTGCCTCTAGCCACATACTTAGTTACCATGCGTATTACGGATTTTTTCCACAATCGTGAAAAAATTACAGTCTTTTACGCATTATACGACCCCGTTTCACCCACACTTAGAGTAGGAATTTAACAAAAGGTTTTAAACGGCTACGATTATTCACACACACAAAATTTTGTAACTTGGGGGAAAATTATTTTTCAAATTTATTATACCCAAAATTATGATTGTCAATATTAGGCGTGTTCTATTTGACCAGAAATTTAAGCTATTAACTTATTTTGCATGGAAAACTTCGCCAATATAATTATGTTAGCTAAGTCTTCCATGCAAAATAAGCTCATAGCTTAAATTTCAGGTCAAATAAAAAACGTCAAATATGAACAGTTGTGGGAAGCTTAGCACTCATACGCCCGCATAAGCATCATAAATACTATACAATGACTTAGTGAAATTTTCGAGGATCACTTGGCATGGCTTTAATCAACTGAAACATTTTAATCAAAGTCAGAAGTAAACCTTTGTCTAACTAAATGCATTTTTATAGTGGCATTCTCGTATTAAAACAAAGCGCACAATAAATATGATGTTTCAAAATACATATGTAAGTAGGCACCACCCTGTTTTTTAAAGTGCATTCACATCCAAAAAGTACTAAGACCTATTTACTATGTATACTCGTATATCCACACTCACATGTAATTGTAGGAACGCAATTGCGCCTCATGTGCCGCATTGGGCAAATAAGCCGAACATAGCACAATGAGCGCACAGAGAATAGATACATATGAGGCACGTTCTAAAATTAATTTTTGCCTCGAAATAATCCTCGTACAAATCATTATTGCTTTGTTGTCTTTTATGGATATTTGTTTTTTTTTTCTCGACTACAAAACTTATTATTTTCGAAATAATTCACTTGCTGTCGGACGTTAGGCTACTTGCTGAACTGCGTTGGGCGATATAGGTTCAAAGAACGCTACACCTAACAATTCGATTACTTACATAAAATGGAAATTTCGGATGCATACTATTTTTTATATAAACACTTTTTTTTATATCAAACGCTATTAAAATGTTCTGAATAAATTAGTTTCGTTTCATTATAGCCAGGTCTGAGTCCGCTCATTAGAGAGTAAGCAAAAATTTCAACAACTGTCTTCCCTAACGATTAATAAGAGGGCTTTATTTATATCGCAGAATAAGCTATGAAACACTTTTTTCGAAATTTCGTAAGTGAAAATTTCGGGATTCACTTGCCATGGCTTCCTCAAATGTCAAATCACAACAAAGTTACCATTAAGACAGAAATGTTAGCCCTTCCTACGATAAGTGGTTGCCCAATTTAACAAGAAGAACTTTAGAGAATTATTATTATTTTTTTTTTTTTTTGAAAGGATATTATTGGGCGTTGTGTTCAATTCAGTTCTGGTAATTTAGAATAAAAATTATTCGGTCAAACCCTGAAAAATACTAAAATCTGCCTCAAAAACTGTTGGTTTCCGTGGTAAATACCAATTGTGCACCGGTGAAATTTTATTCATGTCTTGCCAGGAAATGGCTCAGCACTCTTTCGTGAAAGAAAAATAATGTGCTTTCTCTCATATTTTAGTTGCCTAGTACCAAGTTTCTCAGTTCATGAAGGTATTCTGGACCGTTTTGGTCACCAAACAAATTCAGTCTTAACAGCTGGCGATTTAACTCAATTTGGCTCAACTGCAGCTGCTTAAAACCTCATATCATGCGTGTTCTCTTTGGCGATATGACAATGGTGCGAGTGGTGCGCATAAAGTAGGGGCATCACTACTCTATTATAGCCGGCTGAAATAAATTGTCTCCCAGTTTGTAAATTTTACACGACTTTCTGCATATGGACTTAATATGTGTTTTCCCGCAAATACCAAAAATCTGTAATATTTACATATGCATATATTTACTAAATATTTACCATAAAACAGTACACTCCTAAGAGAAGATAGATGTACATTCTTCTTCTTCTTGTTTGGCGCTGAAACCGCTTAAGCGATTTTGGCCGAGTCCAACAAAGCACGCCAGTTGTTTCGCTTCTGTGCCAACTGACGCCAATTGGAAATGCCAAGTGAAGCCAAGTCCTTCTCCACCTGGTC
>JAPVRG010250186.1:0-14432 GCA_029783565.1 Rhagoletis cerasi
AGTAACCGTTTTTCAGGTCTAGGCTGCTAATGTAACGCGCGCTTCGTAGTCGGTCGAGGATATGTTGAATCTTTGGTAGGGGGTACGCGTCGGGAACTGAACGCTCGTTCAACTGTCGGTAGTCGACGCAGAGTCTCCACGTGCCGGTCTTCTTCTTCGCTAACACTATAGGGGCGCTGTGCGGGCTACGTGAGGGTTCAATGCATTCTTTCTTAATGAGATCATCAATCTCCGCGTTGATTATTTCCTGCATCTTCGGGTTCTTCGGGCAATACCTCTGCTTGATCGGCCGGTCATCCTTCATGACGATCCGGTGAGTGGCGATATTAGAAACTCCAGACATCTTCTCAAATTTGCGCAACTCTGACTTTAAAAACTCCCTCACTTCTTCAGTTGTCGCGGCTTCTGTGGACGTGGGATTGGATGAGGGTTCTTCGCACTTATCCGACCTTTCGTTACCTCCCTCGCGTATCGCTGTGAACGTGTCGACTCCTTGCGCGCACCTCTCTTCCCGGAGTGTCACTTCCTGGTCTCCACAACGTAGTTGAATCCCTGCTCTCGCCAGGTAGTCGGTTCCAAGGACTACGTCATCCACTAACCCAGGCAGTATCAGAAGATCAGTCAGGTGAGTCTGATTCCCCAGCGCTACGCTCGCAGTTATCGCCTTATTCCCGGTCTTGTGTCTGCCATCACCCATCACAACTCGCGTATCTATTTTCTTGAATCTCCCCGCTTCTATCTTCGTAGACATGGCTTCGCTCACGAAACTTCTCGTTGCGCCTGTATCAACTGCAGCTACTACGTTGACCTCATCTACTTTGATCGCCGCCATAATTCGGCCATCCGTCTGCCTTAGAACACTTCTTAGTTTGGGCGAGACTGTTCTACCTGACGCCCCACTCCTCGCCGCAAATGGGACCTCGACCCGTTTCCCAATGCACTACGGCAGCACTCTCGGGTTGGGACATTGCATCGACCACAGGTCCAACAAAACTCTCTCCGTGCCGCTCTGCATTCCCTCGCAAAATGGCCATCTCGTCCGCACTGCCTACATGCGGTCCACGGATTCACGTACTCCGGCTGTGGTGCTGGTACGTTGTTGTGCGGCTCATGCCGGCGCTGTGTACTTTCTGATCTCGCCGTCTCATCACTTCTAGGTAGCTCGCGTATGTGCTGGTACCTCTCTGTAGCCCGTGGGGTTGTTCGCGCTGCTGTCCTGGCTGTCTCTCTAACTGGTGGTATATTTTCCATATCTTCGGCCAGACTTACTAGCTCCTCCAATGTGCTGAATTCGGAGCGTTTGACGTACCATTGGAACTCGCTCCGTGAGTTCCTGTAGATACGGGTTAGCTTCTCTTCTGGGGTGTAGTTCGCGTGGCGCATCAGGCTCTGGAGGGCCAATACGTAGTCTTTGAACTTTTCGTTCTGTTGCTGAGTACGACGCCTGATCTCGTCGTCTAACGTCTCGTGATAGCGAGAGTTTAGGAAGAACCTCAGAAAGTCTCTTTTGAAGTCCTCCCACTGTCGCCAATTCCGGTTGTTGCTGCGGAACCATATCAGCGCCTTCTCTTTAAGCAGCTCTGGCATCGCTTTCGGTAGGAAGTCGCGGTTCACTTCGTACACTTCTGCCAGCTCTTCCACACGCTCGACGAAACTGAGCGGGTCTCGGCCACCGTCGTATTTGAAGCCCCACTTACGGACTCGGTCCATGATGGTTGCCATCGATGTCGTCGTAGGATACGTTGCGTATGGCTGTGGTGTCTCAAACGCGTCAACGGGCATTGGTGTCTGCATGACACTGGCTCCCTGGCTTCCACTTGGTGTTGTTGCGGTAACAGTCAGCGCAGGCTTCGAATGTTTCGCTTCTAGCTCTTCGAACCGCGTCTGGTAGTCTTCGTTGTTACTCTCTTCCTGTATAAATGTAGAGAACGTCTTCGCAGCTCTTCGACGGTCCCGATTGGTTCGAGGCCAAACTCTGCCAGGTACGTTAGCAGCTCCTCTCGGTTGAGGTAATGAACCCACTTTCTCTTCACCATTTCTGCTACTACACCTTCTCACTTTCTTCTTTTAGGCTACCTATTCACTGCACTTTGGTGTCTCTCTCACTTGTGCCTTTTTTTTATTGTATTGCTTTTCTGTTTGGGTCTTTCGGGTAGTCACTGAACCTTGTGTCTCTATCACTTGTGTTCTCTCTTTTTTTTCACTTCACTTTTCACGTCACTCTCCTTTATGTTATCTCCTCGAGAAATTAGAACACACTCTCTTCTACTTTATAGCCTCTTTATTTACTATATTCGCGCTATATCTATTCTCTAAAGGAAAGAACTAGAGTAGGTTAAAACCCTACAGCTAGCACCAGTCTCAGTAGTTTAAGGCCACTTCGAATATAAAATAATAGTCTCGGAGGTAAGTTCCCTCTTTAACTACCCGTGTGGCCCACGTTGCTACGCGTGTCACGTATGCCTAACGACTGACTTCTGCATGCCAGCACTGCTCCTTTTATATGATTCTGTGCATAGGTAGACAGTTATCCTTAATACAATTGTTTGTGCTTTATACATTGTAGGTACTTCATATATACTGTGCATACAAAGTAATAATTCAAACTATACGTATATATGTATGTATATGTGTGTGTGTATCAACTTAACTAATGTAAATTCATTATACGCGTATAAACATACATATAAGCGTGCTTTATAACTTATTATAATTCAAATATGTAACTCCAGTATACAAGTTCAACTTTTGTATATATATGTAGATAAATAAAAATTGTTGTGGGGCCCAGGGCCATAGGATCCGGGATCCTCACAAATTCAATTCAATTTTGTTACTGCTTAAAAGGGCCTAGGGCTCTTGGAGCAGGAGGGCTCCTAAGATATTTTTCTACGTTTACATTCGAAATTACATTTTAAAATGTTTTATGGATTAAATAAATTACTCATTAATTATAAATGATCTTAGTTTTAAGCTGTTAGCTATATAATAATAAAGTATTTTAATAGAACGGTTATCGGTGAGGTAACATAATAACTTTGATTATGTACCATTTACAATCAGATGATTTAAGTAATGCTCACGGTAAGCCGAATATATGGGACATTCAAACAGGAAGTGTTGCAAAGACTCTAGCTTGTTTAGGTTGCAAATAGTACAATAATTATTTTGATTAAATCTATAAATTTGGCCGCCTATGCAAAACCGCAGCGAATGTTTCGTTGATAGCCGAAGATGTGCGAAAACTCTGGATATATGGAATTGGATTTTTGTAAATAGGTAACATGCTGCTTTATTTATCAATGACATTAGGTCTTGTTTTTCCACAGCTAAGTATCTTTTATACGCTGATGATCTAAAA
This sequence comes from Rhagoletis cerasi, assembly GCA_029783565.1. Taxonomy (NCBI): domain Eukaryota; kingdom Metazoa; phylum Arthropoda; class Insecta; order Diptera; family Tephritidae; genus Rhagoletis; species Rhagoletis cerasi. The sequence goes on from JAPVRG010250186.1 coordinate 3,362, forward strand.
ATCTATTCCGTTATTAGACCCAATAATGACTCGCGTTTACTCCAAGCTGACCTTGGCAGATTGGTTTTGTGGTTTGTTAAGAATCGACTTTCTCTTAACATTAGGAAATGTAACCAAATTACTTTTTCAACAAGTTATACCGCTACCAACGTCGTACTATATCCCAGATACTCGTTTGAAATGTCTCAATGTGGTCAAAGACCTTGGTGTATTTTTCGATTCGAAGTTTACTATTATTACGTATATTAATTACGTTGTAACTAATTCATTTTCAATGCTTACTTTGTGAGACGCAACAGCTCCGCGTTTTCTAATCCTTACACTTATACTCTGCATTTGTTCGGTCAAGATTGGAGTACGCAGCCTTTATTTGGAGTCCTTATTACCAAGTTCACATTAATAGGCTTGCATCTGTTCAGCGGGTGTTTATTCGATACGGCTTGGGATCACTAAATTTTACTGAGCCTGTTCCCTTCTATTCTTCACGTTGTCAATTAATTAACTAAGGGCCAGTTTCACAATCTAAACTTAAGTTGAACATGAGTTTTAGTTGAGAAAAATCTTAGCTAAGAACAGCTTAAGATTTTGTTCAAGTTTGCGTTTCACAATGCACACTTAAGTATGGAAAATATATTCTATAAAAGTATGGCAACACCACAAAAAATGCTCTGGTTACATATTTTGTGATTTATTAAAATACAAAACAACTGAGGTGATAGTGTATGCGGTTTTTTCAACTGAAGGGATAATTCTCGATTCAAAGGCTCAGGCCTCAGCCATACAAGAGCGAAGAAATATAAAATTCTGAACTATATACTAACAAAAATGTCAGAAAAGAAGGGGAGAATAAATAAATAATAATAAACGCGAGGCGGCCGCTGTAGTGTAGTGGTAAGCAGTGCGCGCTTCCGCTCCGCAGGCCTGGGTTCAAGCCCTGGCCAAAACAACATCGCAAAAAAAATTTAGAAAAAAAAATTTTTTTTTCTTAACAGCGGTCGCAGGCAATGGCAAACCTCCGAGGGTACTTTGCCATGAAAAAGCTTCTCATAAAAATACAATCGCCGTTTGGAGTCGGCGTAAAACTGTAGGTCCCTCCACTTTGTGTGACAACATCAAGGCGCACGCCACAAATCGGGGGAGAAGCTCGGCCAAACACTAACATATGTGTAAGCGCCAATCTATTATTATTATTATTAATAAACGCGAGGAAATTTTACCAATTTAAAGAAATTCCTTTGACCCTCTTTAGAAATTTTATAAAATCTTCTCTTAGCATTGCTATATGGTATGACGTGCATGTTAGAACTCGTGAGGCTTTAGCTTTTGAGACACCAAACAAATCGCCAATAGTTTGCAGCATGCCTCCAGTTGCATAAAAGCGCAGTGTTAATAATAACATATTTTCAGGACATAAAGCGCGGTTCTGACAATTTAACAACATGACTTCCATTATTATGTTATGTAGTAAATACACAAGGAAAACTAACCTTTCAGTTTTATTCTTTATTGCAGGGAGTCAATTCTCGTTCTGCGTTACAGTGAAGTGAAAAGTATTTTCGGGTGAAACCGAACATTAAATACCCGGCGCACGTATTACAAATCGTTCTTTTCCCGATTCTGAGACCTACCTTTACGTGGTAAACAGGGGTGGATTTTTTTACTTTTTCATACATTATCGATAATATCCTCAGTTAGACTTAAAGAAATAATTTAGCTGTATTTGGTAGAAATCGATAAAGCGGTTACCGGGACAAACTTAATTAGTGATAAGTGCGCAGTGCCACGCCCCTTTTTCTAAAATCCATAAAAAATCTTACTTCTTGTTAAGAGATTGTTGTGAATACCAACTTTGAGTAAATTACCGTTTCTAAATTTCATATTTTTGAAATTTACCGTTATATGAAAAGTGGGCGTACTTTTAGCCCGATTTCAAAGATTTTCAACAGCCTGCTTTTTTGTGTCAAGTACATTTAGCATATCGAGTTTGGTAGAAATCGATGTTACCGAGATACACATATGTATATGGTCATAAGTGGGCGGTTCCACGCCCATTTTCACATAAATTTGTTATAATCGTACTTCTTGCTAAGGAATTATTGCAAACATAAATTTTGAGTAAATTAGCTTCAGTAGTTCGATTTATCACAGATTTTGGTAGAAATTGGTAAAGCCGCATATGTAAATTGCCGTTATATGGAAAGTGGGCGTGGTTATTCTCTGATTTCAAATTTTTTCGACCGTGTTCTATGCTAGACCAAGGTTAACACTTGTGCCAAGTTTGATAAAAATTGGTAAAGCGGTTACCGAGATATGCATATAAATCCATAAGTGGGCGTGGCTACGCCCCTTTTTCAAAAATTTATAATATTCTTATTATTTGTTAATATATCATTGCAAATATCAATTTTGAGTAAATAATCTTCAGTAGTTCCTAAAATCTTGCATTTTTGGTATTTCTGCAAATTACCGTTATATGGGAGATGGGAGGTGGGCGTGGTTATTGTCCGATTTCAAAAATTTTCAGCAATTATCTAAGTTGGACCAAGATCAACGCCCATTTCAAGTTTGGTAGAAATTGGTGAAGCGGTTACCGAGATATACATATAAATCCATAAGTGGGCGTGGCTACGCCCCTTTTTCAAAAATTTATAATATTCCTATTACTTGTTAATATATCATGGAAAATATCAAATTTGAGTCAAAAAGCTTCAGTAGTTACAGAAATATCATAGTATTTGAATTTTTTCGAAAATACCGTTATATGGGAAGTGGGCGTGGATACAGTCCGATTTCGCCCATTTTCAATACCAACCTACCTTGGGTAAAGGGCAACCTACATACCAAATTTCATTAATAAATTTTTGCTCGAGTTATCGTGTACACGGACGGACGGACGGACGGACAGACAGGCATGGCTTAATCGATTTCTCTTTTCATTCTGAGCTTTTTGGTATATATATGTCTATATCGATCTCGATTCCTTTAGGCTGTTACAAACAACCGTTATGTGAACAAACTTAATATACCCTTGTGCACAAGTGCGCTCGGGTATAAAAATTCACACCGAAATAAATGAGGTGTTAAAGTGAAAAAACTTGTCACTTCACGATAACGCATAACGAGAATTTACTCCCAGGCTTGATTAAAATGAGAATATACCATGCTGTTTTTTTATTGACTTTAAACCTATCACGAAATTCTTTTTCATCATATAGTTGAAACAATTGTGGCCGGTCACGAATTACTTTGGTCCTTCGTGAGATAACTATATTTATAATCTCTTCGTATTCCGAATCGCTATCATCTTGCGAACTCAAATAAAAATCCATTTTGTGCCTTTATTTTGTTTTTCCGACAAATTATTTTACTTCTCAATCAAAATTTATCATAAGCATATGTTTGCTAAATCAGCTCTTTTGCGACTAAGTTTACTTTTAGTCGCCGATGGCAGTTTAATACGCAATGCACACTTAAGTATGGAAAATATCTGTGGTCATAAGCAATAACCGCCTAAGTCTACTTAAGAGAAAATTGAGTTATATATGCTATGGTATTCTGCAACTGCTATTCTATGTGTTTGTGAAATCCCCATTTCGCCATCCAGGCTATTTAAAAAGTTATAGACGAACATATTTTGGGTTCCCCATAAAATTAACATTACAATCCAAATCCATATCCATTAGAAAAAAGAAGCGGCTTGGAAAAAAATAAAAGCGCAGTGTAAATAAAATATATTTTCAGGAAATAACGCATGTTCCTATAATTTAACAACATGACTCCCATTATTATGTTATGTAGTAAATACACAAGGAAAACAAAACCTTCAGTTTTATGCTTTATTGCCGGCGTGATTAAAATGAGAATATACCATGATGTTTGTTTATTTACTCTAAACAATCACGAAATTCTTTTTCATCATATAGTTGAAAACATTGTGGTCACGAATTACTTTGGTCCTTCGTGAGATAACGATATTTATAACCTCTTCGTATTCCGAATCACTATCATCTTCCCAACTCAAATCAAAATCGATTTTGTGGCTTTATTTAATTTTTCCGTCCAATTATTTTGCTTCTCAATCAAAATTTATCATAAGCATCTGTTTGCTAAATCAGCTGTTTTGCGACTTAGTTTACTTTTAGTCGCCGATGGCCGCGACTTAAGTTTAACTTAAGTTGAACTCAAGATTTGGCCAAAAAGTGGTTGGTGAAAAGCAAAATCTTAAGTTGAGACTTAAGTTCAACTAAAAAAGGCATTGTTAAACCGGCGCTAAGATTTTTGCTTTGGTTATAATGACAAGACGAATCGTAACTAATCGCGGCGAATTCGTAAGGATCTATTGATTTCATACTACTTTCCCACGTCACCCCACTTACGTAATTCGCTGTCCCGTTCGTAATTGGCGCTCCAATTACCCTTCGAATTACGTATTTCGCCATACAAAAATTTGTGAGTGAATTACCTCATTTGTAAGAAATTCAGATGCGAATTACGAACAAATCGCTGCCGTCTCTAGTTTTAATTGGAAATTTATCGAACTCAGCTGCCAGAGCAAAAGGGAATAGAAAAACTCAAGACAAAGAAAGGGAGGAAATGAAGGAAAAAATAAAAAAACAACATTGAACTGACAAATCGAATTAAGAATGTACCGGTGTTAAGGGGGTAATTCATGATAGTAATTGGGAGAGCGAAAAAATTAATTCACGGTGCCCTGGAAATATTGGCATAAGATTGTTCCGTTTTACGTTACGTTTACGTGCATTATAACCATTCGCATTCATTTCAGATAATTAAGTGACAGTTCACTCCGTTCCGTAACTTCCATTATAACCAGAAAGTAACACCAGAGCTGTATTTTTATGTAATTTGGATATTACACGATCAAGAACTTGGTTTCAAATTGCAACACACTTTTTCACTAACACACTCACACCCTTACAACTTGACCGTCGACTTGATATCAATTTTCCTTTTCAAGTCCTGTGCAACTTCATAGTCATGTCAAACATTTGATCACAGTTATGCTGGTATTCAGTAATCCAGTCTCATCTCAAGTCACACAATTTGAGACTTTCAATTTGTGATGTGACTTGAGACAATTCCGGTATTCAGTAAGAGAAAGTCACAAAAATTTCAGCAAACATGTGTGGTGAAAACCAATTGAGACAGTCAGCTGATTTTATGTTCCAGTTAGTTATGTTCATAAGAAATCTATGCAAATTTATTAATCGATTCTTAGCTATTATATTTTTCAAACACTTTTCAGTGGCCAAATCGTTCTTTAAAAATATAAGTGATATCATTACCGAAAAGCATTTACAAAAACAAGCTTGCTCATTTTGTTTTATTAACGTTTTATGTGAATCGATTGTTCAAAAAATGGATAAAAGCAGGAAAAGTAAGCAAACGATTAATGCTGTATTTCATCACAACATGCACTTGAACAAAATGGCAGATCAATGCCCATAATTGTGAACAAATAGTGTTTTCTTATGTGGTTTATATTCTTCGTATTTATTAAAATATGTTATTAAATACATTATATTTGCTAACATTTGTGCGTTTTTAATAATTAAATAAAAAGAAATCATCTTTTCTCCCGCATTATTCTTTTTGTGACCTACTCAGAACCAGGTCACAAATTTTGTGACATTATTTTGTGACTTGAGACGTGAGACAGCTTACTGAATACCGAATAGTCTCAAAATTGATTTTCACCCCGAAAAGTCTCTATTAGTGACTAGAGACTGCTTACTGAATACAGTCATTAGTCTGTTCAAATACTCCAGCACTGAGATTCTGTAACAAGTTTCGGATCGCTGTAGCAACTTGTCAACATTTATAACACACTTCGGTAAAATGGGATAGCCATCGGAAATTTTTCGCTAACTGGTTACGGAATCTCAGTGCAGGACTTAGTCAAGAATAGTCGGAGCACATATTACTGAAGATATTATAAATGCGCGTACGGGAACAATGCGATAAGTTTTAGTTGTTTCCTTTATGACGGAATCTTGAAACTAAAATTGACTATCAAGTTGCGTGCAGCCTGAGTCACAGCTGTCAAATGAAATGAATTTTGACAAGCGGTATGTGTGTTCAACTTGGAAACAAGTGGTTCATCGTGCAACTGCAGTAACTTAATTTCCGAGAATTCGCTCTCTAAGCGAAAACTACCCACTAACGTGAACGCAAAACCAGTAAAAATATAATAATAAAAGAAATTCATATCTTCTTTTATAAATTAATAGATATATCTTCTCAATTTCAACTATCAAAACCCTGTACGAAATTCCTTTATTAGTTTGAATCGTACCCAGAAGCATGCGATAATCTATTCTTCGTACTGCTAAATTGTTGCAAGTTAAAATTTTTCCAGTAAAAATTTGCAAGCTTTTCTCCAAGTGAACTGTCACTTTGCTCTCAATTTCCCCTACCTTGCAATTTTTTTTTGATACATGGACACAAAAACATGATAATTGCTGATAATTTTTGCCGGTGATGCCACTGCTGAAGTAATTTATTTTAATTTATTGAAAAAAGTGTTTTTTTTTATTAAAATGCCATCTCATGAACTCCCTTCGAAAATTGAATTTGAGGTTACCGTACAATATCATGCAATTTATAGGATGCTATGATTGAATTTATTAATTTTTTTTTTTTATTAATCAACAAACAGGATGCTTGGCCGTCAGCCGACAGGTGTACGGACGGTCGTCACTCCTTTGGGGGTGTCTTCCGTCCGCATTCACTGCCGGAAGTGTGACTATGCTCTGCACGCGGGGCGGCTGCAAACAGGCTATAGCTATGGTCATGTCTCTGGCTATGGTGCTGGCTAGTGGTAGTCGGGCGGAGATAAGAAAACTCTCGGGGAGGAGAAGCTGATTTTAGAGGGCAGTCGGGGTAATGGGTCTGACAGTGGCCTCACATCATTGCTCGGATCGCCTTCTGAGCTGTCTCTTTTTACCGTAAAATTACCCCAACTCCAAGGTGGAACAGCATACGCCAAAGGATGTATGGCCAGGGGGGTGCCTGGTTCCTAGTATGCGGACTCTGGATACCGGTCGTCCTCCAGTTTCAACCAGACTTGCCGTGGGATCGGGATTACCGCGGTGTACTTTTCCCTTTTCCCGTTTACTCGTGGGAACAATACACACAAAAACACAAAAAATTAGCCAGGTGAAGCTCCAATTCCATCACTCCCGGTCCAAGCCTGCACGGCTGAGGTCAGTCCGGCTAGTTCAGTGGACAGTGGCCCGCCTACCGCTACCTCCGGCGGAGCCATTGGGCACGCAAACGGAGGCTCAGAGGTGTCGCCGGAAGCCATTGCGCTTCCTAACTCCGCCTGTTTAGCAGGAGCTCCGGAATTAGTAGCCGGACCGTTGTCGACCTCATCTGCTGGAAGTCTGGTGACCGAAGTTTCTTCGGCCTCAGAGACTGATAGCACTGTCATCTTCGACGATATCAGTGTATGCTCTGCTGCCTCAGGGCTAACCGAAGTCTGCACATTGGTGCAAGGAATAAATTTAAATCCTACTTCTGGCTTCGTACACTTCAACTCTCGCGAAAGGAGCGTGTTTAAGAGAGCTCTAGACCGTGGGAAGTCGAGGGAGGAGGCTCTACAATTAGCCAAGAGTACTTCGACTTCCGATGGGAGGTTGAAACGGGTGCGCTCCGAGGAGCAATCTCCTCGTGACGCTGTCAAAAATAAGCCTCGACAGGCTCATATGGGGCCAACGAAAGCTATCTAAAGTAAAGTGGCCGTCAACAAACCACTTGGAGCAGAGCAACTGGCTCGTCTCCAAGAGTCTATAATAGATGTCGGGATTAAGCGATCGGGGACTGACGTAAAGCCGGAGTTAGAGAGATGCGTCCCTCGAGCTGGGTGGCTTCTCGTCGTCTGCTCGAATGCCCAAACCGCGACATGGCTACGGCTACACGCCGAACATATCAATGCCAAAAGTGGCCTTAATATTTCCCTCATTGAGGAAAGCAGTTTCCGTCGGACGCATGTCATTCGGGGCTACTTTCCTCAAAGTACCCAGCCAACTGATGAGAAGGTCCTGCCCACAATCGGAGCCCAGAACCATCCCTCAACTGATTGCTAGAAACCAGCAGAGCCGCTGGGCATGCTGGCAGTTGGCACACGGCCATTACAGTAGAGGGAGCAGCCGAGGTCAAAGTTCCTGAACTAATTCCACAGGCGGAGACCTGTGCTGGCGAGGCACCTTCTGGTCAAAGATCCAAACCAATTCCAAGCAGCAGGCAAGCAAATATGCTACCTGATGCGTCAACAGGGAATGGATCCGTGGCCTCGAGTGTGACTCTACAGCCCACGTTGAAGGCCGCCTTTGGCCGACAGGAGGACGTGGCTTCCAAGCCAGCAAAAAACACCACCACCGTATGAGCAAAACGGACCGCTGATGCCAAGGAAAAGGGGTCCCGACGAGACAAAAAAGAGTGTCTCGTTAAAGCGTCGCTTCAGCGGAAGCAATGAGCACCTTAAGGGTGCTACAGGCTAACCTACATTATACCAAGGGGGCATCAGCCACAATTGATAGGTTAGCCAGCGAACGTTAATTCGCAACAGGTCTGCTGCAAGAACCTTGGTTTAGCGGAGGGCAAATAAGAGGACTGGGTAGGTCAGGTAGGTTAATCTACGACCGGCTTGGGGGTACCCCCGCGCCAACCTTTTGATTAACGATAACCTAAATAATACACCTCTTACCCCTTTTATTTCCAGGGACCTTTCAGCTGCTGTAGTTGAGGTGTCGACGGTGGGTGGGGTGCAGGAAATTGTCCTTGCATCCGCATACTTTCCTGGTGACGTCCCCACGATACCGCCAGTGGAGGTGTAGCAGCTCGTCGAATTCTGTCGACGCACTAAACTACAGTTTATCATCGGTTGCGATGCAAATGCCCACCACACGGTGCGGGGCAGCTCCGATATCAATGAAAGGGGTGAGTACCTTTTAGAATATCTTTTACAAAATAACATAGACTTTGCGAACAGAGGTTGCAAACCTACATTTATTACTGCCGTCAGGGAGGCGGTACTAGATCTCACTCTCTGTAGCAGATCAATTTCCAAATGTGTTTGAAATTGGCAAGTCTCGGAAGAAGCATCGCTCTCGGATCATCAACACATAGTCTTTGAGATCCCAGGGTGATCTGAGCTTCGAGGCATGACCTTCAAGCCCAGTAAAACTGACTGGGTCCTTTTCAAAACTCTGGTAAACTCTAACCAGCATTGACCCAATCGACGAAATGGAGGTTGCAGCGGATCTGCTAAACAGAGTTCTGTTGAATCCTTCCATGATAGCACAGTTACTTGTTCCACCTTGATGAAACGTAAGGTTCCCTGGATCTAAGCGCAAAACTGTCAGGAAGCTTTTTAACAGGGCCGAAAGGACACATCAGTGGTACGAGCAAGGCCCCCCCCTAAATCCAAGAAAGACATACCGAAATACCAGGAACTCCTGCAACAAAAAACTTCTTTTCAGTTACATTCTGCGGCAAGCCGGCCTACGTTCATCAAAACCATAATCATAAACATAAATCATAAATTCTTAGACCGGTATTTACTGCATTCCAGGCAACAACAATAAACTTGCTTTTATGCTTAAAGCATATAAACACAATTATTGACTTAATAAACGGACACAGAATTAAGACGGAAGAAGGAATTATAAAGCTGTTGGCAGAGGCTTACGAAATTACTGAAAATATGGATGTTGAGCTAACGCCACCTATAAGTGTACAAAGACAACAACACCGAGCCAACCCTCCATCCACAATCGAGGCGGAATATTAGATGCGAGCTCTGTTGATACCATATTTAGATTAAGAAAATTATCTACATCCATTTAACAGTGAAACAAGTAAAAGAACAATCTGCTTTAATAGCAATTTCCAAACTTAGAACTTCAAAGCGAACTGTGGTATTTTAACTTTAAGCAAAGAAATATGGCGAGAGAGGGTTCAAAAGCAATTAAAATAGAGGAGTTGATCTTAAAAGCTGGACTGCTGTACCCAGCTATTGCGCAAGCTCTTTCAATATTTCTCTCGTTGCCGTGTAAGACCTGCTCAATTGAAAGATCCTTTAGCACTCTTAAATGAGTGAAAACTTGGATGTGATCAGCATTGTCCCTTATCAGCTCATCGCCGCCGTACTCGAATAGCTCAGCTGGCAGTTCGTCAGCTACAACAGCTTTGTTGACTCTATCGTCATCGACTGGGGGCTGGGGTTTGCCTTCTCTACTTTCAGTGCTGTCGTTACTCAAAAGAGTAGAAAAGTGTTCCCTCCATAATTTAAGGGAGTTCTGGATATCAGTCTCTAGGTCGCCATGGTTATTCTTACAAGAGTTCGCACTGGTCTTGAAACCTTCCGTAAGTCGGCTTACTCTCTGACAAAATTTTCGAGAGTTTTCCTGTCGGCGAGAATTTTAAGCTCCTCACACTCACGTATTTCGGCCTCTCTCTTCTTATTGCGACAAATTCGTCTCGCTTCCTTCTTCAGTTCCCTATAGCGGTCCCACATTTCTCGCGTTGCACCCGATCGCAGCGTGGCCCTGTAGGCGGAATCTTTTTTCTCTGAAGCTTCTTGACATTCCTCATCGTACCAGTTGTTCTTTCATGCTCGCTGAAATCCGACTACTTCTTCGACGGTACTTAATGAGCTGGAATTGTGGTTCCACTGCTCGAGTATGCAGGATATATCCACAAAGATGGAAGCACAAAAGGCTCCTTGTACATCAACTGCTATAGACATCAATGTATTAGTGACTGCAATTGCGTCCCAGATGGATACACGCTTGTCGCAGATGTCGTCATAGATCTCAGCACAGATGCAAGCACAGGAGTCACGTATGTCATCACATATGCAAGCATTAGAAATATGTATATTAGACCGTATCGAAAAAAAACAGTTCGCCGTACACCCCCTCATATGAATTTTTTTGAAAAGCATTTGAAAAAATTAGAAATTTTTTTTTTTGGACAACCCTAGTAGTCACCCAATTTCATTTTTCTTCGTATCTTCGGCATTTATAGTCGGATTTTAAAGTGTGAT
>JAPVRG010250187.1:0-10214 GCA_029783565.1 Rhagoletis cerasi
GAATGAAAAGAGAAATCGATTAAGCCATGTCTGTCTGTCCGTCCGTCCGCACGATAACTTGAGTAAAAATTGAGATATCTGAACGAAACTCGGTACGCGTACTTCTATTGGGATAGGGACGGATGGTATTGAAAATGGGCGAAATCGGAAAATAACCACGCCCACCTCCCATATAACGGTAATTTTCAGAAATACAAAAACTGCGATGTTTTAGTAACTACTGACCTAACTACTATTGACCTAAAATTGATATATACAATGATGTATTAAAGAGTAACAAGAACATTTTAAATTTTGGAAAAAGGGGCGTAGCCACGCCCACTTGTGGATTTATATGTATATTTCGGTAACCGTTCTACCAATTTCAACCAAACTTGGCACAGGTAGTAATCAAGGTCCAGGCTAGGAAATGGTCGAAAAATTTTGAAATCGGACAATAACCACGCCCACCTCCCATATAACGGTAATTTTCAAAAATACAACTATTAACGAGTATTAAAGTAATATTAAACTATTTTGAAAAAAGGGGCGTAGCTACGCCCACTTATGGGTTTACATTTATATCTCGGTAACCGCTTTACCAATTTCTACCAAACTTGACACAAGGGCTGATGTTGGTCTAACATAGAAAATTGGTGAAAAGTTTTGAAATCGAACAATAACAACGCCCACCTCCCATATAACAGTAATTTGCAGAAATACAAAAACTGCGATAAATCGGTAAGTACTGAAGATAATTTACTCAAAATTTATGTTTGCAATAATTCCTTAGCAAAAAGTACGAGTATAACAAATTTTTAGAAAATGGGCGTGTCACCGCGCACTTATGATTATATATGGGTGAAATCGGGAGAAAAGTACGCCAACTTCATAAAACAATAAATTTCAGAAATAGGAAAACTTTGATATTTCGAAATTTAGAAACGGTAATTTACTCAAAGTTGACACTCAAAACAATCTCGTAACAAGAAGTAATATTTTTATGGACTTAGGGAAAAGGGGCGTGACACCGCCCACTCATGACTACTTAAGTTTATATCGGTAACCGCTTTACCGATTTCTACCAAGGGAAAAGGGGCGTGACACCGCCCACTCATGACTACTTAAGTTTATATCGGTAACCGCTTTACCGATTTCTACCAAGCACAGCTAAATTATCGATAATGTTTGAAAAAGGGTAAAAAAACCACTCCTGTTTACCACGTAACATTAGGTTTCAGTATCGTGAAAAAACGATGCTTCATACGTGCGCCGGGTATTTTACTAGTCACATGACCCATTTTGGTGGTCATTTTACTAGTCACATGACCCATTTTGGTGGTCATTTTTACACATCAAATGTATACTTATATGATCAGAATGTCGAGCTGAGTCGATTTAGCCATGTCCGTCTGCCCGTCTGTTTGTATGCAACCTAGTCCCTCAGTTTTTGAGATATCCGACTGACATTTGGTGAGTGTATTTTTATAATGTGTTAATTATTTGTCGGAACCGGTAAAATCGGACCACTATAACACATAGCTCCCATACAACTGATTGTTCCTCCTCCATTTATGCAGTTAGGAACATGAAATTTCGCACTGTTACTACTCATTATCAACAGAATACTTACAGTGAAAATGGCAAAGATCGGATCACTATAACTTATAGCTCCCATATAACTGATTCTTCAGATATGAATTTATTCATTATAAATCCTTTATTTATGTAGCTAGATACTTGAAATTTTGCACTGTTTTCACTCATTGAATAATATGTTAGGAACATGTTTATACCATATGTGGTTAGCTGATTAAGTGAAGTTACATTTTGACCAGTTTTCGCTGTTTTCCTGTTGTTTATTGAATGTTTATTTTTTTTTATAAAAGTCTAAGGCATTATAAGGCAAACACTATAAAAATCCACATTCCAAAAATATAAAAAATATAAAAAATTTAGAATTTCCGCCAAAAATGTAAAACTTTTTCTTCAGAATTTTTATAAAATTTTTAGGTACGCAGTTTTATAATAATAATAATAATAATAATAATAATAATAATCTTCTTCTTTTTTATTGGCGCTGTAACCGCCAAAGCGATTTTGGCCGAGTCCAAGTGAAGACAAGTCCTTCTCCACCTTCCTCTGTTACCAGTAGAGAACGACCGCATCTCGATTCTTAAAGCCGAACCGAACATTTTCAAGGGCCAAAGTAATAAATAAGCAATGACTTTTTAAAAATGTAGTATTCTTATTGATAAAAAAGCAAAAAATGTACATACTTAATTTTCAATCACATAAATTTCAGCAAATAACATAAACTTATATAAAAAAAACATAAAAAACTTGTTATGGCACGTGTACATGTAGTAATAATTTAATACTTAATGTTCCCGAAGCCGAACCGAAACCGAACCGAACTTTTGAGGCCGAACATGGCCGAAGCCGAAGTTCGGTCGTTCTCTAGTTACCAGCATCGCAACCCGCGTTGAATACTTTCAGAGCAGGAGCGTTTCTGTCCATTCGAACGACATGACCTAGACAGCGGAGCCGCTGTATCTTAATTCGCTGCCCTATGTCTATATCGTTGTAAAGCTCATATAGCTCATCGTTAAATCGTCTGCGGCCCGTAAATCTTTCGAAAAATCTTTCTCTCGAAAACTCCAATAGCCGCTTCATCAGATGTTTTCATTGTCCACGCCTCCGCACCATACACCATACACCAGCACAGGCAAGAGTAGTGACTTATAGAGTGTTATTTTTGTACGACGAGAGAGGACTTTACTTCTGAATTGCCTACTCAGTCCAAAGTAGCACTTGTTGGCAAGAGTGATTCTCCGTTGGATTTCAAGGCTGACATTATTATTGGTGTTAATGCTGGTTCCAACTTATTTTCGTGCTGTCGAAATCGGCTTTGAAATCGACAAATAGATGGTGTGTTTCGATCATATTCTCGCGGGTATTTTCCAAGATTTGGCGTGTTGTGAATACCTGATCTATGGTGGATTTGCCAGGTCTAAAGCCACACTGATAAGGTCCAATCACCCCGTTGACGGTGGGCTTCAGTCTTTCACACAATACACTCGATAAGACCTTGTAACCTATGCTTAGAAGGCTGATCCCGCGGTAGTTGACGCCTATGGTGGGGTCGCCTTTCTTGTGGATTGGGCACGGCACACTTTTAATTCCAGTCGTCGGCCATGCGTTCATCTGACCATATTCTGCATAAGAGTTGATGCATGTACCTTATCAGCTCCTCGTCGCCGTACTTGAATAGCTCAGCTGGCAGGCCGTCAGCTCCAGCAGCTTTGTTGTTTTTCAGCCGCGTGATCGCCATTCGTACCTCGTCATAGTCAGGCCGTGGGACATCGACTCCATCGTCGTCGACTGGGGGCTCGGGTTCGTCTTCTCCACTACTTTCAGTGCTGTTGCTATTCAAAAGAGTGGAAAAGTGTTCCCTCCATAATTTAAGTATTTTCTGGACATCGCTAACTAGGTCGACATCATTGTTCTTAGAGTTAGCCCTAGTTTTGAAACCTTCCGTATGCCGCCTAACTCTCTGATACAATTTTCGAGCGTTTTTCCTGTCGGCCAGCATCTCAAGCTCTTCACACACACGTATTTCGGCCTTTCTCTTTTTACTGCGGCATATAGGTCTCGCGTTGCTCCCGATCGCAGAGTGGCCCTGTATGCGGCATCCTTGTGACTGGTGTTAACTAATTATGTATGAAGAAAAAGTTTCCATAGGCCAACTGATGCGAATTGGAATGCGTATAAGCGTGCTCGGAATAAAGCCACCTACACTATTCAAATTTCCAAAAAGCAGTTTTACAGTAGAAAGTTAAACACTTGCTTGCCCCCTAAACAGATGTGGTTGAATTTAAAACGGATGGGCGTGACTTCCAGTTCTAATACGCTCTGCTCTCTTAATGAGTTTTTCACGTCCCATAATATCTCTCCAGATTCAGGCAACTTCATTCCTAATGTCACCCCTTCTAATTTCCTCCCCTTATCAAAATTTAAGTTCACCGCAGTGCGAAAAGATGAAGTGGCTAAATGTATTTTCCGAATAAAATCTAATGCCATCGGTACCGATAATATTCCAATTAAATTTGTCAAATTAATATTACCATACATACTAAGTAGCCTTACACATCTAATAAACCACTGCTGCACTACCTCTTCGTTTCCCAATGCATGGAAGCTGGCAACTGTGACTCCCGTACCCAAAAAACCCGGCGCCACCCTGCTTACATATTTTCGGCCTATAAGTATTCTACCCCGATTGTCTAAGGTCATTGAAATGCTTATGGCACAACAGATAACACAGTTTATCGAAGCAAATAGTCTACTCAACCTGCTCCAATTTCGCTTCAGGGCTGGCCACTCATGCTCAACTGCTGTTACAAAAGTCTTGGATGATATTCGTCAGCAGTTTGATCAGGGTCACCTTACTCTACTGTGTCTCCTGGACTTCTCTAAAGCATTTGACTCTGTCAACCACATCTTGTTGTGTGAGAAACTTAGACCCAAGTTTGGCTTTGGGGATTTAGCAGTGCGATTTCTTAGTAGCTACTTAAGTAATAGAATGCAAAAAGTAAAAGTTGATAACATTTTCTCCGATCTTGTGCACATTCACTCAGGTGTTCTACAGGGTTCCATACTTGGCTCTCTTCTCTTTAGCATGTTTATAAATGATATTTTCGATGCATGCTCACATGCCCGTTTACATGCTTACGCTGACGTTGTTCAGCTTTATCTCTCTGATCGCACTGGCATGGTTCAGGAAATCGCGCTTCAACTAAATTAGGATTTGCGTTCTATTCTTAAGTGGTCAAATGAAAACCTGCTTCTTATTAATGCTAGGAAGTCCTACGTGCTTCCAATATGCAAGGATAAGATCCAGCTCTTTCACCTATATCTTGGTGCTGACATTCTTCAATTAGTTGATAAAGTAAAAAAATCTTGGCTTCATAGTAAATTCTAGGCTGACTTGTGAGGATCACATAAACGATGTCGTTAGAAAAATTTACTGTACATTGCGGTGTCTCCGAGCTACCTCTGCTTTTACACCCCAAGACACTAAGGAAAAATTGGTAATTAGTCTGATTGTTAACCTCATTACTTATTCTGATGTAGTTTATAGCGAACTTGACTCTCAATCACTTAACGTTGCTTTTAATTTTGCCACCAGATATGTATGTACATGGGCTAAAGAAATTTGATAATTTAAATGCCCTCAGAAATTCGATACTAGGATGCGACCTAAGAAATTTCCTAAGAGCTCGCAATTGCATTTTTATGTTCAAACTGATAATGTTTAAGAAACCGGAATATCTGTATGAAAAACTCAAGTTCCTTAGAAGTGTACGCTCTTCCAGTTTTATTTTACCGAAATATAATTATATTAACACGTCGAGATTATTTTTTGTTAATGCTGTAAAACTTTGCAACTCTCTGCCAGCATCTTTGAAGAACTCTTTACATAAGCACAACTTCAAAGGTCTTATCAACGATTATTTTTCTAATGAAGCAACTTAAAATGGTTATAAATTGTCTATGTTGGTTATTGTAATAAATCTGTATAATTATAATTATAAGTACTATAACATTTTTTAATTATTTGTTATATTTTCTTGTTTTCCTATATTTAATGTTCTTATCTTTTTATTTCTATTGTTCAATAAAAGATTTACGCCCCTATTATGATTCACAACTTTGAAGATAGTTGAGTTGTAAGTTGTAAGTTTGTATTGTGGAACACAACTCAACTCAACTCTGAAAATATAGTTGTCTTTCAGTTGTCTGGCACCAGTAATCTCGGGCTCATAATTCGTACCTGATCTCCGTTTTTTTGCTTTGAATTGTTATAATAGTATAATTAATATAATATATTAGTAAAATATCAAAATTTGTATCGAATTGCCTACTTTTTCAAATAATCTAGTTGGATACACTCAACTGAAAACAGTTGTGAACGGCAATACCAATAAATAGTTGAGTTGAGTTGTCTCGTACATCTTAATGTACTAATTTATAAACGATATCAAATAAGCTTGAAACTTGCTCGCAGAAATTCAAGTAAGTGACCCCACCGTAAGAAACATCCCACCAAACCATGTCTGAAGCTGGGTGATGACCCGTCGACCCGTGGAATCAGTTCAGATGCTTCCTTAATCGATGTGAAAAATAAAAACCGATTTTAAAATAAAAGCGAGTCAGTACATACACTTTGATTTATGCATCCGTTTTGAATCTCAGCGAACTAAGTCAAAGAGCTTCATATGTCGGTATAAACAAGGTATATAAGAATTAAATTTTTTAATAGAATAACAACAAAACATGCGCTATGCGCTTTGTACATGGTTCGATTAAAATTTACTTTTTAACCGACTTCAAAAAAAAGGAGGAGGTTATCAATTCGTCTTTGTTTCTTGTTGATATTTATTTAAATAAAGATTCGCCCCTGAAGATGCTAAGGTGATTAGCGAAACGTTGGGCAAAACGTGAAGAAAAGTGTTTTTTCTTGCACACGAACACAATCGATCGACTAGCCTACAACAACAATAATTCGTCGGAATATTTTTTTTATGTACGTTACCGGATAACTTTGGACAACGTAAACCGCTTTCGATAATTCTTTCTTTTTTATCGGAAAGTTGGTATCTCAAGGGTGGCCCCATATTAATTTGGTTTAGTTCCGATATTTGGATCGTGAAGAAATCAACGATTCAACTAAATTTTTATATGAGAATTGAAGTCGGTTTTATTTTTTGCTTAAAAATTACTTGTAAATTAAAGTTACCTTTTTTTGTAGCATATATAACAATTCCATTTTATAAAACAATAACAAAACATATAGCGGTTTGCGTTTTGTAAATGTTTTGAATGAAATTAAATTTTACATTAACTACATACATATGTACATATTTTAATTTATAAACAAATATGTAAGTGACCTACGCTTTATAAATACATGAAATTTACTCCATTAGTTCATCTTCACTGAGATCCACATTCGAATTATTTTAACATTCACTATGTTATTGTACATGTGTTGCCATGCTGTATAATTTTATTTAATATTCTATTCTTTGAGTTGCAAATAAGCTTTTGCTGTTAGGAGATTTTAGATATGCATATTTTCGGCTTTCTCCAAATAGGGCCAAAAATCAGTCGACTGAGAGTAAAGTGCCGACTGGTGTCGAAAGGGCGGAAAAATGCCCAATTGTGCTTACTTTTACATCACTAGTTCTAATACATACCTCCCCAAGAGAAGTCAAGGTGAGCAATATGCAATAAGATAAATTTCTGACACTACAACCTTTTCGATTTCTGTTGGCATATCATTTATTTGCTTTCCACTGAGGTAAATTTCAGCTGCTGCAAATGCAACACGGTGTCCTTGAACCAAATTCAACTGAGTCGGTCTGGAACGATGGAATTTCCGCTTACACTAGTTTGGGAGGGCGTAACCACGTCAGAATATGTGAAGTTTGAAATTGTAGCAAGTGCCGATTTCAAAAACTGTCACTTTTTCGATTGTCAGCCGAAATTTTCTCATTTATAGTATAATAATTTTTTAAATACGTATGTATATATATGTATACCTTGTAAGGTATTTCGTAGTCGTATACTACAATAGCTAACTTTAGGTCCACTTATAATGGCTAACTTACTGGTTTCAAAGTCATTACGTCTCTTTATTGCAAGCGAAAATACGTACGTTTGAGAAAAGCCGTTAAATAAAAAAAAAACGCATCTAGCAGCGCGAGTGCACTGTACAAGTCAGTTAATATTATTTAAAAAAAATTAACTAGAAACACTTAATACTCTATAGGTATTCTATAGGTTTTTTTCCTTTAATAATATAAACTTCTATTATTCAACATTTTTGTGAGCGTATATATGTATGTATGTATAATATTTTATATACACATATATAGGGCCGTAGAAATAAAGTCAGGGCCCAGTACTAAATATGGGCCGGGCCCCTCTCTAACACTACAAACAAATTTAAAATATTTAAAAGAATCTCCAATGTTATCACTACATACTTGTTCAGTGCTTTTGAAAAATACCAAGTATTCTTACCTCTATTCCCGTAGTATGTGGAGAATGTTATTTTTATAGAAAAACTTCGTCTAAAGGGAGATTTTTTTTGCTATACTCCTGCACAGATCAAGTGAATGCGTAAAATAGTTGTTATTGTTTTAGTCAAATGCGTTCCTTCAAGCTCAGATGGATTGTATGCAAGAAACTCGACTTCTATTGATTTCTGATTTTCCTCTGATGTAAATAACCTCGAATCTCTTTGACCGTCGCTCTCCAAATTCGAGTTCAAAACGTTTCATGTACACATAAGACGTCTTCATCAAAAATGATAAACTGCTGATATACTTGATAAAACGATAAATTTATTATTTCAATTAATGAACTGTCAATTGTCAAAATTTTATCACTTTATCAAACGATTTTGGTGGATAAATGTATAAATTTCAGCAAAATTCAGCCCTGACAGATTGCTAGCGGTCACTTTTGCTACGAACACATAAAAAGCAAATGAACACAATAGACGAAGTAAGAATGAAACGTAACTAGCCATATAAGTTAAATAATAAATAATTTTATGCAATTATTTACCATGTTGCGTTCATGTAAGAATGCGGATAAACTGATAAATTTTAGCAATTTATCCAATTATCACTTTAGATGAAGACCCCTATAGATTTTTTAACGCTCACGCTCGGGACGTATCTGTAGACTAGCAAACATCTGTTGACTTCGGTACCTTTCTATGTTTCACATAAGGCCAGATTGGCGGAAATGACCTTACCACATTTGCGTGTACCTAGAAATGCGCTTTCGCATTTATTGGAATTTATATAATAGCTATGTGAATATTAAATAATCAAATTTATCAACTTAACAAAATTTTATAATTTTTATCTTCCGACTACATTTAGGCCATTTAGGTTGTCTGGAGAATTCAGCAGCCGGTGGACCGTTCTGCAATGCTACTCCCATGTTCGTGGTCAATTTCAACTTCTTGACAACCCGCCACAGAGACGACGATTTCAGGCATGCATTAAGTGCATCGGCAGCAGTAGATTTCGGGATGACGGGAAGCGTTTGAAGAAAATCTTCTGAGAGCAATATAGAGCCCCACCAAATCATCTCGAATCACCTAGTAAATTCTTCATCGTTCGGTCAACTGCCTCCAAAGCTCGTTTATACGTCATCTTGCATTCATCCCAAATTATGATTTTGCATTCTCGCATTCGACCGCCTTCCAACAATGTGGCAGCAATGCCAGAGGATGCAACAGCCAACACAATTTGAGATTTTGACCGAATTGTTGCCAGAATCAACGAAATGACTAATGTCTTCCCTGATCCACCGGGAGCATTGAGAAAGTAAATGCCTCCCGTTCCATCGTCAACAACCTTCATCAGCGAATCGTACACGGGTTTCTGATCGGAATTCAACATCGGCACATTTGTTCGGACTCTTTCGGCCAGATCATCTCGATCATAATCTTGCTCCCGTTGCAATTTGCGTTTGAATGCATCGTGCATCGAACGATTTGGCGCTGGCATTCCCAATGTCGACAGCACGCACATGTCTTCGATCAGAACTAACACAAAATGTCTTTTATCACAATGAATTTCACAATTATCCGAAATTTTCCAACCTTCCACCTTAACATCGTCCAAAATCATCAAATCATGCGATAAAATGAAAAATTTCGTCGAAAAAATTCAAATTTTTTACATTATTCCGCAATTTTCCGATTTTTACATAACACTGAACCAAAAATGTACCATAAACAGCCGTAAAAATAACATTTTTTGGTTACAAGTCATCCAACATTAAAAAATGTTAAAATTGACATTACACCATTATCATTTTAATATTATTAATATTACATTAAGAAATGTGAAATTACTGTTATTTTAATGTAAAACTGACATTAAAAATGTAAAATAATGACTATTATCCAATGTAGTGCGGACATTTTAAATGTAAAATTAACATTAAAAATATGTACATTTGATATGATAAAAATGTAAATCTATACGAATTAAATATCATTTTGATATTTTATAAATGTTAAATAAAACACTGAAAATATTTTTCCAAACAATTTTATTAATACAAAATGATTTTTATAAAAACAATTAAACTCCAAATTTTGCGCGGCGTCAATTTGATGGTCGATATCTTTTACCCGGGCG
>JAPVRG010250190.1:13524-23912 GCA_029783565.1 Rhagoletis cerasi
TTTCACTAACGTCTGGATAATGGAGTTGTCGCATAGGAATTTTCAGTCACCCTGGTTGTTGCTATATCCCAGGTTTTGGAATGCAGTAACTCATGTTACCTCCTGGACAAACTTCACAGCCAAGAGCCAAGACGAGACTATTTAAGCAACGTGGAAATCTTTTGAAATAAGTTTGAAAACAACGTCACCGGCGCTGTCACTCATCGGATGGTTAATTTGAGTTGCTAGTCCACGAAATATCATCGAAACCCGGAATGGCATTAGGATTGAGAATGAGTTATCCAGTCTGGGATCATTTTCAATCGTAAGCGAGGTTCGAATTTCAGCCCCAAAGTACTCAAACTGCGATCGGGGTAGGGACGATGAGCTGTAGAAAACTGCATATTCGGAAACTGTACTTGGTCTGAATACAAACCTTATAGAACATCTTACCTTCCAGTGAAACTTAGGCCTGAGTTTTCAAAACAGATGCGTATATGTGTTGTTCTTACTGATGCCCATTGACTCCCACAGCTCTGTGTAACCTCAAAAAAGTGTTGGTCAACTTATTTGCTTAAATTTATTCTCAACAAGTAAAGAGAGGCTGTCTTCGGCTGTGCCGAAGGCTTTATACCTTTCATGAACACGCGCAAATCAATGTAAATAGTAACTACTGAAAAACTGATTTTAATTTGCTTGCGTCTGCTGGGTATGCTAGTAATATATATAGCTGCGATCTCAGTGATTTTTTGAACAAATATTCCATGATGTATTAGCAAATATCTCACCAAGCTTCATGTTTCAATCTTCTAAAATTAGTGAGTAATAGCCAAAATCCTCTCATCTGAACGATCGGTTGTATGGGAGATATATTATATATAGCTCCGATCTTACTGATTTTTTCAACAAACATTTGATGATCTATTAGCAAATATCTCACCAAGTTTCATGGTTTAATCTTCTAAACTGAGGGAGAAATGGCCATAAACCTTTTATCTGAACGATCGGTTGTATGGGAGATATATGCTATAGTGGCCCGATCCTACCAGCTCCGACAAATGTCTAATATAATACAAAAGTACAACTCGATACCAAATTTCATCGAGATATCTCAAAGGGACTAGTTTGCTTTCAAACAGACAGACGGACAGACGGACATGGCTTAATGAACTCAACTCGTCAGCCTGATCATATCGGTATACTTATTGATGGGTCTTTCTCTGCTCCTTCTGGTACTTACAATTTTTTAGGCTCGGACCAAAGTTAATATACCCTTTCATGTTCATGAAAGGTATAATTAATGCAAATATATTTTTCATCATGATTATATTCTCTAAATGAAAACTACGTTTACACCTGTTTTTGTATTAATTACGTTGAATCTGTGCGATCCACAAGCAGTTACATTTCCTCGCCTGATTTTTGAATTAGCTCCCTTTAGATCTAGGTGTGCGATATGAAGATTGCTGCTCATGCTGGGAAATTGCAGCATTCTCCGTCCTATAGAAATAACTTCACTTTTCTTTCATAATAACTTATTTTGAATAAAGAAGGCGAATAAGGAAGACGAACAGGCGAGTTTGGGAAAAGTTTCAGACGCTGGGAGGCACATAAGAAAACATGCAAATGACTTTATGAGTAAGAGCTCAGCTGGTTGTCGTCGAGATGAAGACAGAAGTCTGGCAACAGACGACCAGAGCACACTTGACATATGGAGGCAGCACATTGAGTTGAAGAAAGTATGTTCTGTCAGGAACTCTGCGCTAACCTCAAGTTTAAGCCTCAGGGTTTCTGGAGCGCATTTTAAGCAGATGGGACGGCTATAAAGTAGTCAGGCAAATGGCTATATACTAGTGTAATACCGCTTAAAAGGGTTACTATCTACACTGACAGCCAAGTGGCAATCAGATATCTGGAACCGCTTATGTTGCGAACAAACTGCATGGCTGTTGAATTGGCTTGGCAGGACACTCTCTAGATGATCTTTCCTGACAGGGAGAATATAGGAGTAACTGTGGAGACCTGCCGATTGCAACAGACAGGCCTTTAGTTCGCTCAGCGAGATTAAAGTTGAAAAGTCCTTCTGGCCGGTAGTCGACCGCAGGCGGTCAAAAGAGCTTCTTCAGCTGACTATGTGCCAGCTTTCGGTCGTAATATAAGTGCTGGGGGGTTACTCTGTCATGCGATGCGCAATACATCGAAAGTAATACACAGTGGTGATTGCCTATCGCATCGCATCGCAAATTCTCTTCCGTATCGCATTACAGGGTATCCCTCCTGATTAGGCAATGCTTCCGCAAGACTAAGATTTTAACATTTCAACACCAGCTGCCTGCGGAACTACATTTCAGCACTAACAACTGGCTTACTTGCAATCACCGTTCTAGAAAAAATGTTTATTTAGTGGGAATAATGGGCAATCCAAGAATTGGCTTAGTGAGCTCCTTGTGTGACTCAGGCGTCAGCGTGGAGATGAAACGTAGAATAACTATTGCAAACAGTTGCTATTACGGTGTCGGTCAATTAAAAAGCAGAGTTCCCCTCGACGAAAAAAATAAAGGTAAAGAACAAGAAACATGTACGATAACGATTGTTTTCTTAGCTTCGAGCGAACTATCGTTAGCAAAATTTACTCTTTTTTTCGTGTGAACAATGGATACTCGAATAGATGGAATAAACGAATTTTATTGTCTTATGGAAATATTCAAACAAACTTAAAAATACAACAGCTTGGAAATATCGAACAAATGAATTCCTATGCTCCGAAGAAAATATCCTTCGACTCGGCATCCATGGGTGGATAACGAGCGCAACGGACTACTTTAAACGAAGCAGTTTCTCCATTCGATTTCGAAGCCAACATAGTTATCAGTTTCAATGGAGACACGCAAGTAAACAAATTAAGTTTATGAATCCAAATATGTACGTTCATATAGGCTAACAACTAGGGTGTTCACTTTTCGCCTTTCTTCCAAAACCGGGTTTCGAGTTATTCGAAAAGTTGCAATTTAAAAAAAAAACGGTTCCCGATTTTGAAATTAAGAAAAACCCGAATAAACCGGTTTTATTGCACATAGTTTTCATATAGTGGAAATGCACAGTAAAGATAGCTTTTATTCAGAAAAGAGTAAAGCAAAATAGTTTGAAATTTTTTTAGATCAAAAGTAAAACCAAAAAATCAGTGAAAAATTCACGTTTGGTCTTATTTTACCATTCATTTCTTATTCCTTTATTGAAATTTTTCTTACTTTTTTCGGATTTTAGTAGTGCTCTTTCCGCCGTTGCCGAATGCTTAGAGGTGCCTACTGCCACTCGAAAGGTCCCTGGCTCAATTTCTGGTCCCAGCAACATCAAAAAAGTGTTTCAAATAGCGGTCGCCTCTCGGCAGAGAGCGGTGTACTTCTGCCATTAAAAAGCTTCTTCGGAGGCAGAGTAAAAGTGTAGATCTCTCCATTTGCTGTCACAACATCAAGAAGTAGAACACGAATCGGAGGTGGAGCTCGGCCAAACACGTAGAAAACGTTTAAGCGCCAAACATTCATTGTTATCAAATATAATATACTGATCATCCCAAAATAACCTAGGATATCATTTTAAAATTAACTAGAAAAAGAGATCAAGATTTGTATGAAATGAAAAAAAACGGTTTGGCCGATAAAAAATTCCGGTTTATTCGGTATTCAAAAAATCGATATTAAAAAAAAACCGCCTATAGTTATAGTTATGAAAAAAACCGGTAGAAACCTGTTTGGAAAATCTGAGTCAATCACCCTACTAAAAAGGCTTGTACATGATTGTTAACATAAGTATTCCAGTCTTACAGGGCAATTTTAGCTAAGATATTAAAGTCTTTCATATGACAAATGAAAGTCAGATGGCAAGATAGTTCAAAAGACTTTTGTTATTCTGGTAAAAAAGTCTTAGAAAAAAAGCTCTCTCATTCACCTCTCGTGGTGAAATGCTCTTATGACAGAAAGCACTTGTACATATGTATATCATTTTGCTCGCACTGCTCCGACAGTGGCAATGGCCGAGTTAGCAAAACATTTTTTCTTTTTTTAATTTAATTTTTGTTTTAATTTTTAGATTTCATTTAAAAAAATTGTTTTATTTAATTTAATTTAAAAAAGTTTAATTTCTTTTAATTTAATTTTTTTCTTTATTCGATTTAATTTTTTTTTATCTTTTGGGTTTTATTGTTTTAAAAAGAAAAATATTTTTTAAGTTTCATTTAAGTTTTAGAAATTTATTTATTTTCTTTTCAATTAATTTTTTTATTTTAAATATTTCTTTTAATTTCATTCAATTTTTTTATTTTAATTTAATTTTCTTTTAATTTCTAGTGTTTATTGCTTAAAAAAAATTTTTTTCATTTCATTTTTAGAAATTTTATTCCTAAAAGACAAACAGAGTAACGCTAAGACCTCCTCGTTAGCAGATCTTTCAATTAGTCTTTCGGAAGCCAGAAAAGAGCTTTCATGATCGTTGCCAGAATTGACAATTGTCTTACGAAGGACTTTTGTCTTTCGAAAGACTATGATAAGTGGAAAGACAATTGCCAGAATTGCCCTGTTAGACGATGCCTTAGGATGTAGTAGCTATCATAGACAAAATTATCTATTGGATTTCAATTCGATTAGAAATAACTTAATTACATTTATCGATTTCTTTTCGTTTTTTTTATTATGAATAAATTAAATTAAGTTCAAGCTTAAACTAAGCAGCTTCAGTAAACTGCTACTACAATACAGGCATGCATACATATGCACTTCTTAACACTACGCACTTAATTAGCATAATTCAGTAGGCATCTTCAGCAGCATAACCAATAACAGTGAATAACTGTATATAATTTACTTAACCCGCAACTAGCATGCAGACAATATAATTAAATTTGAGCAAAAGCATAATTAGCGGTCGGTCATATAAAAAGAGACCCTATGCATACATGGCTGCCCAATCGAATGGACGACGGAACTGCGATTAAACATTTCTTATTTATATTGAAGGTACAAAATAACTTAATTACGAGTAGTTACACACAAATGTGCCAGTAAAATTTTCTCCTTTTTCTTTGGTTATTAGCAAACTCAGTTGCTCAGTCATATCACGTGCTCAGGTTGTTTGTTGCGTCTTGGGAGTATTTGCTGGCTCAATGGAGTCACTGCAATAAAAAAATTGAAAAGTGAAATGAGAGTTTATAGATTAATCCAATTCATAAAAATCTCGACTTTTAACCAACCTTATGCAAATCTTTGGCGGCTTTTCATTTTCCACATCTTCTGTGATTTTCGATATTGTGAATATGTCATTGGAGATATTTGTGCTTTGTGTGGCATTGCTTGTGTTACCAGAGCTGCCATTTATTACTGCCGGTATTGTTACAATGGTACGGCTACTACCGTTACGTTCTTTCATGGCCATTCGGCCGCCACTGGAGAGTGAAGTGTGTCGATTATTAACGGACTATAAGTATACAGATTTTTCTTTAATTTCGTACTCACATTTTAATTTCAGAAACTCCACTCACCGTATTATTATTATTCGTTTTGCCGCGTATATTAAACACCCCATACACCAATGGATTCATGCACGAATTCGTACAAGCGAATATGAAAAGTATTTTACGCAACAAAGGATTTACATTATAAGCCGAATGTTTATCAATCCAAAACCACATACAGATGATGTAGTACGGGGTCCAACAAATTACAAAAACAATCACAATTGTTATAGTCATTTTGAGTGTACGCTTCTTTGCACGTCCCAATACATCATCGTTTGAACGTCGGAATCGGGCAAAACCTACAAACAAAACGAGTCGAAATTAGTTAATATACTTTACTTCTGGTACTCAAATGTTTAATGCTTAACCATTTTTGTCATCACCCTTAACCATGCGCTTACTCTTGCGATAGATTTCCAAGTAAATTCTGCCATAACAATAGATGAAAGTTATCAGCGGAAAGGCATACATGGCGCACATATTTGAGATCTGATAGATAATTTTCTGCAATTCGGTGGGAAAGGAATGGAATGTGACGCACTGATAGTAACCTTTCACTTTGGGATGCTGTTCCAAGTGGAATACGAATGCCTGTAAAATATAGAGGAAATCGAATTTACCAAATATAGATTTAAGTAAAATGAAAAGTTAAATGTAAAAGTAAACAATGCTGTGAAGATAGCACAACGCCGCAACCAGTCTCCAAACTAAAATCGACAAGGAATGACGGAAATTCGTTCCCATATACGAGTGGGCTTTTATTTTTTAAATGGCGAGCGTCCCTCGGCAGGAGGTGTTTCTGCCAAGAAAATACCTCTCATAAAAAGCCTTCCAACGCTCGTAAAACTTGAGGATCCTCCATTTTGTATGATAATTTGAAGCCGTACGCCAATAATAGGAGAAAAATCTCGGTAAAGCCAACAATTGAATTGAACGCCACAAACTTTTTTTCCACAGTTTAAGCTACCCAGTAGGCAAAAGAAGGGCCTGACACCACTTCTAGAAACACTTCTAGTACTTCCATTGGCAGACAGGAGTCCTTCTGCTTCTCATTCTTTTTTGTATGAGAGGTCCCACTTGTCAAGACCTTACTTTTCCTTTATGTGGGTAGGGCTTCCATGTGGCCTTTCACAAGCCCTTCCATAGTCCAATTTTTTTCGTTGGATTACGATAGCGTTCTGCACTTCACAGATACTTTTTCAGATTTCGGAAACACAAAAAGAAAATATTTTATAATTTTACAACCACGTTGCCTCTGACGGAATTCGAACTCGCACCCTCCTAGAAGCTAACAAATAGTGGCAAGCATCTCTGCGCACTGAGCTACAGCCACGCATGTAAATGTGTGATCAAATGTTCACTTTGAATCAAGGCCGGACCAAGCGATTGGAGCATTTGCAGGGTGATGTTTATTAAAATTTTTTTTTATTGAATTGCAAGGCTACATCACCCTGTCTTAAGCCTTCCATGAGAAGTGCTATGAGAAGGCCCTTTTCGAAAAGCGAGTTCGAATTCCGTCAGAGGCAACGTGGTTATAAACTGATAAAATATTTTTTTTTTGTGTTTCCGAAATCTGAAAATGCATCTGTGAAGTGCAGAACGCAATCGTACTCCAACGAAAAAAATTGGACTATGGAAGGGCTTATGGAAGGCCACATGGAAGCCCTACCCACATAAAGGAAAAGTAAGGCCTTGACAAGTGGGACATCTCATACAAAAAAGAATGAGAAGCAGAAGGACTCCTGTCTGCCAATGGAAGTACTAGAAGTGTTGCTAGAAGTGGTGTCAGGCCCTTCTTTTGCCTACTGGGGCGTAATAAGTCGCCGGCATCCCCAACTATGATCAATGCTCACACAGCTTGACACATCACCATCGTAATGCCTACCTGCGGCTAGATATTGGCTCTACTTATACATTAAAATAAAGCTCCTCCATTGAAATAGTATAGAACTCGCTAAACATGAGGTTACCGCCTTGTGACCTGCGCTCAAAACTAGTACATCTGGAAATAAAATGAAAGGAGCACAGAGTTATCCTTCTATGTCCTTCAATACGGTTCTACCTTACAACTCTAGCAAGACAGAGCAAGCTTCAGGCTAGTGACAATGCAACAAGGCACGATTCAACCGTGGTAAGACCATAGATGTGGCTGCACAAAGGTCCTAGCTGTCATTCCAACCAAGAAACGAAGCTAAGTTTGTACTGTGCCGCAATTCTGATTCGATAACTAACTACTGCGTGGCTCATGACTTGACAAACATAAAAAAACTAGGACACGTGCAACTGCAAGTTGCAGAGGATAAGGTGAAAACATTTTGGCTCACATTTCCTGACTAACCCCAAGGAGCTCTGAGGCATTAAAATTATACGCATTCGCAATTTCGTAATCGTTGCGTTTCGCCTACTGAACAATGTGGTATCACAAAATACAAACGCTTGAAAGCCCAACCACAGTACCTAACCTATCCTACCTACAGGAATTAAAAGCAAAATGCAACGACCTGGGTTCAGAGTCCGTGACTAACTTTACAGTGGCTCAAAATTACTCTACCGAGTAGACAGCGAGATCCGCTTCAATAATCCCTCACTATAGCTCAGGCTTCGCATGCCTATCGACTATATATAACGTTTTCACAGGCAAGCACAAAAAAAGAGCAAGAAAAGTAGATGACTTTGTGCTTTATAAACACCAGCATTACTGAGTTACGTTTAACGATCAAGACAGAGTCCTGAACCAGCTGACTCTCGTCGATTTAACAAGGCAGCTATGAACTGCAGAAGAGTCCTTAAGGAGCTGACTTTGCGATGTGCCATAAATGTTTGTATTGACTCTGAAACACGGCCGGCTAACTAGCGTGAAAAGAAAGGCATTTTTTCGATTTACTCTCTCAAAGTTTTTAATCGCCTAAATATATTAGTCGATAGTTGGCGAAAAAACAAAGACACTGACACTCACTCACAGTAACAGAATGAGATTTCTATTCCACAATTCACGTCTCAGATCCAGAGAAGGAAAAGAAGTGGATAAATGTATTTGTGAAGTGCCTTTCAAAGTCTAAGCGCTCCTGCGTGAATATCGTATGTAGAGAAAGAGTCTCAAGCTTCCCCAGTCAATTACCATGAAAGTTTGTGACACCCTATAGACATTTAGTGCTTTTGATAGTCAAACGGCAAATTAAGCCCTTGTATTCGTTGAAAGTATGATCGAACTCTGTTGGGAAATGCACGATTTCATGACCCTCCTTTGAGGCGCATCTAAATACTTCGCTATCGAGCTAATTTAGGCAACAGGTAAAGTAGTATTGCAGAAAGCTGCGTGGATGATGAACTGACGAGTTAAGGCATACTTGCGGAGATTATCTCGCACAAAGAGGGTTTGAGGGCTTTGCTGACTACTTGCAGTCTATTTCTGAATAGTTGGGCAGCAAAACAACCCAGCTAGCGATGGGAGGATACCTGGTCAAAGTTGCAAGGTCCTTTTTGATACAAAAGGGTCGAAGGCGGTCAAAGGAGTACCCGAAAGTAACAAAACCGCAACTCTTGATATTTTTCTGTATCTTAATCAGTCACTGTTCGACAGGAATTCAAGCAGTGAGACTCGAAATTACTACGTCAAATCCTTACTATGGAAACTGTCTTGAAGCAACGAAAAATAGTCCAATGAGCAGAACTTGCTCAATTGGCGTCTTAGTGGTCTGCTTTGGCGTCACTTTTGAGCCTAAAGCATAGTATCCAGCTCAGAAGAAAAACAAAAAATTCATATGAAAACAGGCTCAAGAAATTAAAAATTAATTTTCTATCAAAATTTCATAAATCCGTTTGCAGTAAGGCTGTGCGATTAATTGATTACTCGAAATTTTGGTTAATCATAATTCCATTTACTCAATTAATTAATTAATTTAAATTTTTGAATAATCAAGAAGTAAATTTGCTCGAGTAATTAAGCTTTAGATTAATCAAAATTAATTTTACTTGAATAATCGAGTTTTTGATTAATCATATCTTTGAATAAAACGGTTAATCCCATATGTATTAAAAAGAACATTTGGATGGACCATATATGTAAGTATTTAAAGACAGTGTCATTTCGATTCAGTTTACTTGACTTTTGAAGCATGTTTTTTATATTTTTTAGTGTCATTTCGATTCAGTTTACTTGGCTTTTGAAGCATGTTTTTTATATAAAAAAATATAAAATAATATTTTAATATATAGTGAATATTTGGAATAAAAAGTCGCGCGAAAAACTAAAAATGCATGTAAAATGACGCACAAGAAAAATTTCTTAAATCAGTTTCAGAAATAATGCGAAATATTTCTCGTGATTTTTGTTGAGAGCTGCAAACAGCCCTTGAGGCAGTAAAAAGAAATTTCCATTCTACCAACTAGGACTGATCGACACGAAGAGTTTGCCGCAGGAAGTAATTTAGTTCCAGATCGATTTCTCAAAGAACATGGGTATGTGTACATACATATGTACATATATTAGCATACTAGCAGACCCGGCACACGTTGTTGTGCCTAACATTTACGTCCTTCATGTAAAGCCCAAACAAAAGAAAACAACTTCAATGAGCATATGTATTTAAAAATGAAGTCATTTATTTCAATCAGTTATAGTTTAGTAGTGATTTTGAAGTGATAATGATTTTAAATTAACTAAATTATGCTTACAGGTTTGCTTGATAAATTAAAGCTTAAATAAAATTAATTGAATTGCGGGCATCCTGCAACGTGTTTTGTTAATGAATAAATGGACTTTTACATCCCTACATGGTGCATTACAGCTACAAATTATGAACAAATCTCATATTGGCGAACATACGAAATCGCGTTATTCGTGCATCAAGCATGGACTTTCAATGTACATACGTATAGGGTACCGTCATTTTCACGAACCATC
>JAPVRG010250197.1:5532-21100 GCA_029783565.1 Rhagoletis cerasi
ATAGGAATCATGTATCAAATGTCGAGGATATGAAAATTTTTTAAAATTTGTCGGGTAGTGTTATCAGCTTCTCTCCGTACGACTCACCGGGCTTAAGGTAGGCAAGAAAGAGCACACGCTGCCTAAGGACTTCAGGCCCATAAGTCTCTCGTCTTTTATACTGAAAACTTTGGAGACATGCACATTCGTTCAAAAATGGGCAACTGAGAATTGCTTACCTTAAAGGTCGCTCTAAGGAAGCTGCGCTCCATGAGGTTGTACATAAGGTAGAGTCTTCGCTAGAAAATAAACAATATAGTTGGCGGCTTTCCTGCGCATTTAAGAAGCGTTCAACAACGTTAACCTAGAGGCAATAGAGCAGTCACTCAGCAATCTGGGGATTGAAAATTTTCTGGTAAACTGGATTTCAAGCATGCTTCGTACAACAATTATTAACGCTAAGCTAGGCGACAGCGAAGTCATCAATCATCCAAAATGGGACAGCAGACCCCGAAAGGCGGTCGAACGGATCTTATGCTATAGATATAAATGGTGTTGATTTGCCCAATTATGGCACACGGTTCGCTGGTTTGGTGGAAACCCGTAGAGACGAACTATATAAATATATCCACACACGGTTAGGCAAGGTGCAAAGGTCAGCCTGCATTGTGATTCCGGGGGCAATCAGATCATGTAAAAGAAAAGCATTGAATGTCACCTGACAGTTGCCACCAACTGATCTGTTTCTTAAAAAAAAGTACGCACAGAGCGTCCTGAGATTGACGGTACTTAGTCTGTGAACAGAACGTACGACGAGCATGGACGCATCCTGTGCGCTTTCAACGATCCAAGCATTCAATAAAACTTCGGCATAATGTTTCCATCAAGAAAGTAGTGGAACGAAGCTGTTATTACTGAACGCTTCGAAGCATTTATTTCTACGGACGGCTCAAGAATGAATTGCGGCCTAGGGGCGGGGATTTTTGCAACTGTCCTCCAAATCGAAAAGTCTATTCGACTGCCGAATTTGGTCAGTGTTTTTTTGGCAGAGGTCTAATAGTAGGTGGAAAGACTTACAATCTTGTAGGGTCTGCAGGAGCCTGTTGCCCATCTACTGCGTAAAACGCTCAGCATTTCTCATCAAACGGTACAGGGGGGATTTATCTCGACTAACTGGCGTTTACTTAGGGATGTAATTCACCAGATGCAGAAGAAACGGTGGAGCATCTTCTCTGTAGTTGCCCGGCACTAAGTAAGACTGCGGTCCAACAGACATAAGTGATATTAACCCACTGCAACTTCTTGGGTTCTTGAACTCCACAGGCTGGAGTTTCTTGCTAATTGGAATTGCTAAACTCGGCACTTAAACAACCAACTAAACAAGTCCCGCGTTCCTCCACTAATCTAACTGTATCGTATCACCTACCAGAGTTGAAAGTTGCAACTTTATGCGCCAAAGAATATCTCTTGCATGTATTCAAAGGGAATCTTACTTTCATTCTTTTTTTGGTAATGCCAACTCGAATTGACCTTTCCTGGAAAAGAAAATAATTAGGCGTTAAAGAAAGAGACATCAGGCAACCTTAAGCGAGCACCAAGCCCTGATTCTCCCTTACTACCTGAGTTCAAAAATCCTGTTTGGAAATATATTCGATCAAAAAAAGGCTGTCTAATATTCCTACTTGCGTGACGTTCAATGGAAAGTACTCTGAGTGCACTCTGAATCTTTTTGCGGATTTTTTTAAATCTTAATTCGTCGTTGACACTACCCCCTCTAGTGCTTAGTATTGACATCCCACAACTGTTAAAGAAATGCGATATAGATGAACTCTCTTCATTTCTTCTTAAGAAATGCAGTTCATCGTTTTGTATGCTGTTGAAATACATTTTCAATCTTTCACTATGTAAAGGTATTTTTATTGATCGCTAGAAAGTTACGTCGATTACGCAGATTTTTTAATCAGGAAACAAAGCCGATGTGACGAATTACAGACATATGTTTAAACTTTCTAATTGCTCAAAACTATTCGAAAAAATAGTCAAAGAAAAATTATTCTTTGCCATTAAAGAAATCATTGACCCGCATCAACATGGTTTTGTCTGTGGTCGTTCGACAGTCACGAATCTTGCTTCCTTTTCTCAGTTTTGTATCCCATCGCTCAAGAGTGGATCTCAAGTCGCTGATATCTACACAGATTTTTCGAAGGCTTTCGATACTGTTACGCACAGTATCTTACTGCATAAGCTGGAACGGTTAGGGTTCCACTCAGTATTCTTATGCTGGGTTAGTTCGTATCTCTCCAAGAGAATTTCCCATTTTGAAATTGAAAATACTAAGTCTTACGCTTTTATTGCCACTTCTGTGGTACCACAAGATGGTAATCTTGGCCCAATTATTTTTCTTCTTTTTATTAATGACATTGGAAATCGTTTAAAGCACTCAAAGTTTTTACTCTACGCGCACAACTTACAAATTTTTACAAGCATAACATGTTTGATGTTCTGTCTTAACAAGATGATCTGAATAATTTGGGTAACTGGAGTTCAAGAAATAAATTACTTATTAATATTAAAAAATATTTGCTCATGACTTTTTCTAAAAACCTAAACTTCATTAGTTCAACATATTCTCTTTTTGATGCTAACCTTTCTATTGTTTGTGAATTTGTGGATCTTGGAGTGATGTTTGACTCGGGGTTTACCTTTGCGAATCCCATTAACCCTGCTATGGCATGGACTTTAAAGATCCGTATACCAGAAAAATTGTATTTAATTCTTTAGTACGATCAAAATTGGAATATGCCTCTTTAATATGGAATCCGATCTATTAAACTTATTCCTATAGAATTGAAAGAGTGCAGCGCAGTTGTATACGTTTTGCTCTCAAACCACTTAATTTCACTGATCCATTTCCACCCTATAGTCCCCGTTGTATGCTAATAGGGATGAAGTCACTTCAATCGAGAAGATCCATTCATTCGCTAATGTTTTTTATGATATCATTGCTGGTCTCATTGATTGCCCGGAGATACTTGAGCTGATAAGCTTCAATGTTCCGCAACGATCTCTACGCTTTCATTATCAGTTATTGTTCTCAAGTTAATTAAAGCTAATTACCATTATTTTGACCCCATTGCTAGAACCCTCACTGAATTCAATCGAATATTCGGTAGTCTTGATCTAGATTTTGCACTCCCTAGTTCTCGTTTTTGTTCAATGATTGAATCTCTATATTCTTAGCCATACATTTTTAGTTAAGTCAAACTTGCGAATCTAGTCTATAAGGTAAGGTATATAATCATAGACTCAATAAATGAAATGAAATCAAATGAAATTAATCTCATTTGGCTAAGCGAGTATCGACTTTTTCCTCAATGGCAGCTATCTTTGCCTGGAAAATTGCTAAATTTTGAAGGAAATTAAAAGTCTGTGTCGTTTGTTAAGTAAATATTGGGAACTTTTTATTTATAAAAATTTTCTGGATTTCCTTCCTACTCTTGATATTTTGGACTATAAACGTCAAGCACCTATGTACATAATCATTAAACTTTTCTTTCACATGCCACCAGATCTAAGAACGAATTGTGATCTTGGTCTCCTACCAGGAGCAAGGGCTACGATTCATCAATATGAACCTGAAAAATCCGAGGTCAGTATAGAAATTTCGATGTACGGGGCATGGCTGCAAGAAATTTGCAGCATAAGACGTCATCTCATCTCCTTTAATAAGAGGCTCACTGCTAAGGAAATAAATGGCTTTTCTAACTGAGTGGTAACCATTGAACAATACTATGTAAGAACTTAAATTTTCCTCAGACGCACAGAGGGATGTTCTGAGCCTTTGTCTTTCATGTCTGATATGATTAGTTATAGCCCAAGCCAACGATCAAATCAAATTGGATGTTATTAAATCGAATCTCCTTTTTCTCTAAAACGTAGTTCATCGAACGAAAAAATATTGTTTTTATGTGGCCGGCGATCGAACACCAACCAAATCAAGAGCTGAGATAGTACATAAATGCAAAATCATCCCTCTCCAGATTCCAAATCGCAGTACGCTATCATTGAAAAAAAAACTAAATTGTCAGTGACCAAATTTTGTCACCATTAAAGCGGCTGCTCAGTGCACACATTTTTCACTCACTCACTTGCCCACTCACAATCCCCTCACTCTACCACAAATTCAATGTCCAGTAGTACGGCGCTTTTTAAGTGCTTCCATCCTGAGAACGCCAACAGCTGCTCACCGGAACGACGTTATTTCATTTATTAACTAACAAACACTAATAGTGCAAAAACAACAGCAATAACAAACAAAGCAGCAACAACTAAAATGTAAACCCACATTAACAGCAAATAAAAATTAAATCAACGTCATCGGAAAGCAAAGAAAAAAAGCTATATGTGTCATAATGTTTATTTGTTGTTTAAATTTATGATGGACCCAAGGACAACAAATCAAGGTTTTAGTGTTGTCTGCACTTTAGGACGACAAAAAAAAATGGAATGGACGTACATACATGCTTTCGTTCACGCTTTGAAACATTTTGAAATTCAGTACATAGCTGATTTTTTATTTATTTCCATTTGAATTTTGAGGCGACAAGGCAGCCAAACGCTTTTGTAGTGTACACATACCAATGATGGGGGAAAGGTTGCATGGCGGCGGCGGCGGCAGTGTGGCTGGAAGGTGGTTGTTGTTATCCTTTGTGGTGTAAATTGCGGTTCAGACAACAGGAATCGTCGCGTCGTCCTGCTATCGGTTACGCTGGCGTTGTTGGCTAATCGATTTCGGTGGCGTGACGTCATCATTACGAATTTCGTGAATGAACACACGCATACCGAAATTTTTGTGCAAACATTTATACACATAAGTTGGGCTTGGTGTAGTGCGTTGTTGTTATTTTAATTAGCATTTTACTTCTAAAGAGTTCTTTTTGCAACATTCCTTGTGTTGCTAATCAAATATTGGTGTTTGCCTCAAATTCTAGTTTCCCTCTTGTTGCCCATCAATTTTGGGTGTTTCACCGCTGTTTTGCATATTTTCTGCTACTACTAATTTTTATAGCCAGCATAACGAAATTAATTTATGAATATAAATTACCATTTGTGGTGTAGTGCGGCAATATATACTTACATATATACAGGGTGACCGGGAACGCTGTCCTAAATACTTAGGGACATTATTATTCAGGTTATTTCTGATTAGTTTAGTTACATGGCATGATGTCCAAAACTTAAAAAAATATAATATAAAAAGAAGTAAATTTGTAGCAGGAAAAGGAGCGGTCATGTCGAAAATTATAATAAATAAAAAAAGTTGAAATTGTTAAGTAAGTATTTCTTATAATTTTTTCTTTCTTATGAAATTTTACCCTCCACTAGATGAGCCAGCAATTTAAGTATTATACATACCTTTTTAGATAGCTAAAAAGCAGGGACCGAGAACCAAAGGTATGATCGAAACTAAATGTCGTTCTCCTAGTTTTGTTCCCAAGAACGCTGAAAACCCCAAACCGAAATGAGAACAAAACTTTCGGGAGTGTTTTCAAAAGAAAGAAAGTGAGAACGAAACGGTCGAGAACGTTCTCAACGGAAATTATATAAGAACAAACCCCTGGGGAACAGTCCCAAAGAGAACAAAATGCGAACAATACTTTTGGGAACATTTTTAAGAGAACAAAATGGGAACAAACGCCTCCTAAACGTTCTTGCAAAGAACAAAACGGGAAAAAAAGTTTCAGGAACTTTCTCTCGAAGAACATTTTGGGAACTAAAGTCTCCGGAACGTTCTCGCAAGTAACAAAACTGGAACACTTTATAATACTAATATTTGATTGAATTTTTATAGATTTTGTAAAAGGTTTGATGGGCAAAATCATCAGTATTAAGAAAATTCAATATTCTCTTCATGGGCTTCATCGCTGGTATGCTGTAGATTGACACCATCTTCTCTCGATAATTGGCCTGCAAGACATTCGGCTTTGAGTAAAGCGTTTTTCCTGGTACCCATGGGCGATGATTTTTTGGAAGCTCTCAGGGCCTTCTTGGTGTTCTGACTGTTACAACGTACCACATGATATTCAAGATCGTTCCTGTCAGATTCGTTCCAAAGTCCCCAATATGAACCGCATACCAAAGAACAAACGTTCGACCGTGACTTGCATTTCTGGAGTAGCATGGACCACTGTAGCTAGTTTTGCTAATTGTGGCATGACGTTCCGCTTATTATTCCAATAGTTAAGCATATTTTCAGTTGGGAGCAAAATGGCAACTGAATTTTCGCAATCGCTCGTGCCAACAGTTTCCGGATTACATCGCTGTTGAACTCTCCGCTGGTATGGCTCGTACGTGTTCCTGCGTGGCCTTCTCCAACTTACTGGTTAAAGAATTCGCATGTGAACTGAGTGTGTCTCCATCCAGTTCTTGGAGCCTCTTCCACAGTTGCTGCAATTTCGAAACGGCTTTACGATGGTACTTCTTCGAAGGAAGACGGAGAAGGAAGAAGGATCCAAAAAAAACTGAAACCAACAGAGCCTCATTCTCTAGCAGATGCGTCTCTCGTCTCTCCATGGCTTCTACGACTTCCTCAGCTAAGGCATCTTGTGTGAGTAGTTTGCACTCGATCCAGATGGCGAAAACTGATTCCAATGTCAGCTGTTCGTCCTGCAGTTTTTGGCGGCAATCCTAGCAGGCCTCAACGATTTCAGTTACTCATCGATGCACTGTCACCCTTTATCGGTCAATGCGAGGGGCTTATGAGACGCTGAAAAGTAGAAGTTTATGTTGATAGTTTTAAAATTTTCTTTAAAAATAATAATAACTCTTGTTCTATTCTTCTTGAGAACGTTCTTGGGAGTTTTGTTCCAATTGTATCCTTTTTGAGAACGTTCCCGAGAGTTTTGTTCTCTTTTTGTTCTTCACGAAAACGTTCCCAAACGTTTTGTTCCCGTTTGATTCTTTTGTGGGAATATTCTTGACATTCATTTTGTTCTCGTGCAGAACTAAACCATAACCGGAACACGTTCTCAGTGCGTGCTAAAACAAAATTTTTTTTTGATGATGTCAAGTAGGAAACACTTAAGGAAAAATCGTAAATTCAAAAATTTAACGAAGGATTTTCTCAACTGCCAGGGCTCAAGTTTAATTGATGGTTTTTATTAACTGAGGGTGTTAACTAAAAAACAATAAAAAACGGGCCCTTTTTTAAAATAATATCTTAAATCGAATATCTCGAAAACGATTAAGTTTTGAACATCATGTAACATAACCAAATCAATCAGAAATTATCTAAATAATAATCAGGCATGTTATGCAAATAGTTTGCAAATCGCACCGTTTTGAAATCATACGATTTGCAGCACATGCCTGATAGTCCTTAAATATACCGGGACGACTTTCCTGGTAACCCTGTATAAGCACATTTCACCGGAAAGGCATTGTTAAAAGCCCCATCGATATCAAGAAATACATACATCTACATGGAAGTTTTTATTTATGGCGAGTTCCTCCATCGACTTCACGATCGTGTGTAAGACTGTCTCGACTGACCTATCCTTAATACATATTAAACTCCTGACAGGCAATTTTGCGGAATCACATTACTAATATACATATAGTTCAGTCAGCCTACCAGGGGTTTGGAAAGGAGGGATTAATTGTACGGAAATACTTGCAAGATATGTGACAGCTTTTTCCGACGTTTCAAATAACCGCTAACCAACTGAGCTGGTATGGTGCCATCAGGTCCTTCTGATTTGAAGAGCTTGTAAGATTTCATCGCCCAAACAAGCCGACGCTTATTCAGTAGGCCGCTCAAGGCGGTGCCGAAGAATCTGGACATCGAGGAGAATCTTAACCGTTAAATTCGCTACTCAGTGGCAAATTTCCCTCCCTGCCAGCACACTAATGGCACGAAATTGTAGGCTTTCGCCTTTTAGTCTTTTAGCCTCATAGCTTTCCAATCCTACTTTGTAAAGCTTCCAATCGGTGGGTAGCTTTGTCCTTCTGACTCTGTTAAATGGTCCTCTGCTCGACGCCCTGCGATAAAAGAGCTCTGCTATCCACCAGAGAGAATTCCCTCAGCATCAACCAAGCATTTATATCTGAAAGGTGTGCTGATTAGACGAGCTTGGTCCAGAGAGGTTTGAATGTATATGTGATCCTAATTAAAAATCAATTATATTAAACTGATCTTTTAATTTAATTGATTGATTATGATAATCGAACAGAGGAAAGAAATGATTAGGATTAAATTTAACCCGAATAGTGTGGTCGAGAACTTACTCCCTGGTGGCAGTAAAAAATGTCCACTATTACTGAATAACTCAGAGAGAGGGGAGACCAGTATGTTTGCATGTATGTATTTATATAGAGAAATATATATATTTTTTCAGGCAACAATGGTGGGTAGGCACTGTGGACAATTGTAACTATAGGTGACTACCACCCCTGCATGGTTATAGGTCATGCAGAGTTCGCAAAAAACCTCGGAAGCATTGTCCGGAGGATGCATCAGACTATGCTGAGCATACTTTAAACTGCCATCAAATTATAACTTAAGAAAGTTTTATTACATGGCAGTTGAGAATTGCATATGCAAAAATTTCATAAATATAATGAACGAAATGTTTGCACATGCATCATTACATAGCATGCATTTAGGCGCATGGTGTTAGTAATCGCGTCTAAACAAATAACTAAGTGTTCGCTTAAGACATAACCACAAAGTGGTTAACCTCCTGAACTCGCGTCTGTCCCCAGCCAAACAGTACCCTTAATAATATCATTAATCCTCATTAATCGAACACAAAATTTAATCCTAATCGATTAGTTATTCTAAAAATGTTCGATTATCATAATTAATCAATTATAACAAAAATAACAAAAAATTTAATTTGATTATCAATGATTAAGATTAATAATCATTATTTAACAGGTCTGCTGTGGACAATTGTAACTATAGGTGAGTACCACCCCTGCATGGTTATAGGTCATGCAGAGTTCGCAAAAAAACTCGGAAGCATTGTCCGGAGGATGCATCAGACTATGCTGAGCATACTTTAAACTGCCATCAAATTAAAACTTAAGAAAGTTTTATTACATGGCAGTTGAGAATTGCATATGCAAAAATTTCATAAATATAATGAACGAAATTTTTGCACATGCATCATTACATAGCATGCATTTAGGCGCATGGTGTTAGTAATCGCGCCTAAACAAATAACTAAGTGTTCGCTTAAGACATAACCACAAAGTGGTTAACCTCCTGAACTCGCGTCTGTCCCCAGCCAAACAGTACCCTTAATAATAGAGAAGGTTGTTCCACCTCTTCGCCTTGAGCCATGTAGGTGGATATCATCCGAAGTTTTATGGCTGCGCTCACCAGGCTACATTTTTTTATTTAAAATTTAAAAATTCCAAAAGCATTTTTGAATGCAATAAAGATGAGTGCTAGATGCCGCATTATGCATCACCATGGCCGGAAATCCCACCAAAAAAAATTTGTTTTCATAATTATTTTGTACAAATGCCACTTACCGTAATGCAGATAAGAGCCTACTTTTACATAATAATTTCATTTTGACACGGAAGATTTCAAATACGATTCACACATTAATTTCATTATATGAAAATACAAAATATTTATGCGTCTGCAACTGCGCGTTTGTCATCTTCACACTAATCTGCAAGATCTCTCAGCGAGAAAACAAAAAACACTCCAAAGCGCATTTATCGCGCTCAGTTGGCACCCACTGGCAGCCAGCGAAGCCACTAATGAGTACTCGAAAAGGCAAACATATGTACATACATACGTATCTCCAGCATTTTAAGTGATGCTCAGCGCCTTATCAGCGCCACAATCAATTTGAGACAACACACGAATTTATGCGCCCACACAACTGACTACACAGATTCTGCGAGATTACACACATACTAGACGACTGGGGACAAGAAGAATAAGAAAAGCCTGCATAATGATGAGTTAAGGAAAACATTTGAAATGCTAAATGAATTTTGATATGAAAAATTATGATGTCGCATATGCGTTGACGCGCAACAAAATTTTTTTTTGGTTATGTTTTGAAATGTAATTTCGTGATAAAAAGAAGTCTTGCAACAAAAATCTCCGCAGGCTGTCTGTCCTTGCTTGTTAGCTAATTGCAGTTTAAAAATCCAGTGAATGCAAAACATAACAAACTTTTAACAACAAAAATGTTAAAAAACTAAAAAAAATTAAGGACCAACTTCAACACAATTGTTGGCAGCACTTCTGACCGCAAGTCCTTTCGACACAAATGTATACACATCTATGTGCATATGTATAACACAACAACTGTTCGTACCACAAATGACAACTGTCATTGTATGACATTTAAACGCATAATTTGAGTCAAGCAAAAGTCGCGTAGCCACATATACTCAACAAAAAAATCCAAAAAAAAAAATATTATGCTACAAGTAGTAGGTACTTTGGAGGACAATCGTCATGCAAACATTTTGAAGCCAAACAGGCGTGCACTGTATGCCATAATAACAACAACAATAACAACAACAGTGTTTGCCAAAATCCTACAATGCCATACAAAAAGGATAATAGAGTGTAAGGCAAGTGAGTGCACGCAACTCGTGGTCATACAAATACATACATATGCAAATATTTCAAAACGCAAGGATATCAGCGGCGAACGAATGCCATGCAGATACCACTATCGTTATCATCACCATCATCATCATCGCCATTACGCGCAGCGGCAGCGGCAGCAGCGAAGGAAAAAAATATACGCAACAAAAATAAAATATTTAGCATTTCGTGCTTATATGCAATCGTCGTACGTCGTGTAAGGTGGTCACGAATGAAAAAAAATTATGATAAAAAAATAGATTGAAAAATGCTGGTGGATAAGCATTCATACACTCACTTCAAAAATTTTAGATATAAAGGGTGTCCAAGAAGTACTACGACAAACTTAACGAGAAGGTAGGTGAGAGGGGGGCAGGGTTGCGTTATTTCAAACCTTTTTTGATTTAAAATCCGCCATTAATTAAGAAATATATTTGACTTGTGATTTTATTTGTTGGCCAAATAAGAAATAAAATTTATTTGTGATTTGATTTGCCAACGAAATAAGAAATAAAAAGGATTTGTGATTTGAATCGTTGACCAAATCATAAATCAAACTTATTTGTGATTTTATTTGTCAAATAAGAAATCAAATTTATTTGCGATTTGATTTGTGAACCAAACAAGAAATTAAATTTATTTTTGATTTGATTTGTCGACCAAATAAGAAATCAAATTTATTTCTGATTTGATTTGTCAACCAAATAAGAAATAAAATTTGTTATTTGGCTTGTATCGCGAATCAATTTGTTTGGGAGTCCTGAAAATCTCAAAGAAGTTCCCAAAATCCCGAAATAGTCCCAAAAATCTCGAAATCGGTGGACAAATCAAATCACAAATAAATTTTATTTCTTATTTGGTTGACGAATCAAATCACAAATAAATTTTGTTTTTTATTTGGTCTACAAATAAAATCACAAATAAAATTTATTTAGGATTTGATGCAACTTTCAATTCAGAAATAAATTTGATTTGTGGATTTGTGATTTGACTAATTCAAAATCACGCAACCCTGGAGGGGGGTTTGGTGAGCTCCCTTATAAGCGAAAAATTTTCAGATAAAAGTGTCACCGTTTTTGAAATATTTATTTATTTTTTTATTTAAAAAAATCGCGCCTTTTCTTGTGTTTTCTTTAACTGCATGTACAATTTTTTATTATTTTTTTTTTTTGTAAATTTAAATTTAAATAAAATACATGAAAAGGACCGATTTTTTTAAATTTAAAAAAGTTTCA
Source organism: Rhagoletis cerasi (assembly GCA_029783565.1). Classification (NCBI taxonomy): domain Eukaryota; kingdom Metazoa; phylum Arthropoda; class Insecta; order Diptera; family Tephritidae; genus Rhagoletis; species Rhagoletis cerasi. The sequence continues at coordinate 17,371 of JAPVRG010250197.1, forward strand.
AAATTACCTACCTTCTCCTCAAGCTTGTCGTGGTACTTCTTGGACACCCTGTATATGCACATGCTTATCTACTTATGCACTGTGCGATTGGTACAGTCACTGCAAACAATTTTTTGGCGAAGAGAAATTCGAGAGTCTTCAATTTCATCACATTCAACCCGCGAAGTTCAGAATCAAAGAAAGGCCAGTACAGAAGCAGTACTCAGCCCTTTCGTCGCAGAGCATATGATCTACGTAGTAAAGTCTACTGTTTCTTGGGCTTCTAACGACTACGAGACCTGCTGTTGTGGTACAGTTCAGTACTACCATTATGAGCACGCAAAGCCCAGTTATTTATGTAGTACTGAGGTCCATCTTAAGAACTGAGGTCCATTTTGCAGACCCTAAATGATTGTAGGTCCTTCAGCCTTCGATTAGTTATATTTAGGCAGTTGAGAAACCCGATCGTTCATGAAGCTCAGTGGCCAAATAACAGTTCGCTGGTTATCATTGTCATGATCTCTCCACGTTGTTTTTCTTAACTAGAAGTGAGGAGAAAGCATCGAAAGTCTAACCAAAAAATCCTAACAAGTCAGTGTGAGACTTTAAACCACTAAACCTTCTACCGTCAGGTACCGTTCCACCAAGTACTACCGTCAAGTATTTCATCGCGATGTGGTTTGGGCACTAAGCTCTACGTTCGTTGCAGTTCTGACGCAGTTCGTAAGACTATCGTCTGCTGTGTGCTTTAAATTTAGACACAAACCTACATACCTAGTCGGGTCTATTCGTTTCCATCCCCTTATGTTAAGTCCGTAATGACGAATCTTACCACTGTGCGCTGCTTCTTCGCCGTGGTTCTTCTTTTTTCAGCTGTCGGTGTATTTCTGCTATTGTGGCACATATTGCGCGTTTTGAGCTCATCATTAATTATACTAAATTGTCGGGCGAAGCGAGGCTCAGTTGTCAGAGAAAACTGCGTGAGACTGTATTGCTACTGAAAGACATTCACGGTGGTCGCAATCTTAGAGAGAAGACTAAAAAAATAATGCGGCTCCTGTTGCCGAAACGGTAAATCTCAATCCAAATCATTTCGGTCAACAATAATGGTGATACATACAAGACCTCCCTTAATGCCCGTCGTGCAGGTTTTTTTAAATTTTGACGCCTTACAACAGCGAAATGTATTCGATATCCACTAAATGGTACTCCGTTTCTCAACTCGTATTTGACTACGCCGGTCGACGGCATGGTCTTCGCAAAGCAAGCGAGCAAGCAAACATCTAAGAAAATCGCTAATAAGCTAGAAGAACATTGAAATCTCAGTGGAATTAAGGAACTTGTTGTGTATTTAAAATACGCAGAGTCGAGACATTTCGAGGCAACTCATCATTTCATTTATTACCATGATTATCATGAACACCATGATTCTGTGACTCCAATTACACAGGCCGACAGGATTTTCTAATGAGATAAGAATATCTCGAAAACCTGACGTGCTGCATCTATTCTGACTTCTGAGTCGGCTACAGCACCTCAAAAACTTTCGAGAACCTATCGACGGCTGAGTGAAAGATCATCCCATCTCGGCTAGAAAACGCCCTATCTCAGAAAACGATTGAAAAACGCCCTATTTCAGAATTAGCCGAGGGGCAGATTATCGATGCTAGCACTGAACATTACCTGATTGCCACAGCAACTGCCAATCAAACCGGCTTTTGTACCTCTTATGCGATATAATTGGTATCTGTAAATATCTTTAGTATTATGAGCCCCACGAGGGTATCGTGCGTCTTTTGCTTCTAGAATTTCAAAGGATCCTGGGGCTTGTCTGTATAGAAATTTTCACTTTTCTGTATTAAATTTCGTGCTACCTACTGCCTTTCAATTATTTTTTAACCCGAACTGTAATGTTAGGGACTTAGGGCAGAAACACACACAGCACTGATAAACTTTTAGTAAACTAAACTCAGTCATGAGCGTTTTGTGTGCGCGTTCCCTAACAACTTTCAATACAGAATGCTGATAAGCTCGATTTTTCCCGAATCTTCTATTATATCTTATCTTATTACATTAAACGAGCAATTCTTGTATATATATATATAGGTGTCCTCTTTCTAGGATATTCGTATAAAGTTGCCATCTATTCGAAATTATTTATAAACTAAATAAAATACCATAGTAAGGGTATCAAATAGAAAGTATTTTAAAAAATGCCTGATTCAGAGGTATTTTTGAATAAGTTTTTTTTGCATATTTACATATTTAAATAATTGTTTAGAAAATTGAGATACGATAATACAATTCATGGGTACAAAAGAAGGCAATTAAACAAGGGGTTGCCTTATAGTAAGTATTATCCCTTACGATATTATAGCAAGGTTCCCACTTATTTTCAATTATAAAAAATTTGACTAAATAAACGCAATATGGACATCAAATGAAAGGTATTTTTGAGAAATTTAATACAAAAATATTTTCGATGAGGGTTGCCACGTTTTTTATAATAAAAATTTGTGTCTTGTTAATTTCAACGAGCATTTTTTGTATGAAGATATGTATGTACACATAATATATGCACTCAAAATTACTCTTCATCCTGGCGTATTTCTAAATAGGGATGCCACCTCATTTTTCATTAAGATATTTATTTCATTTATTAGATTTAAAAAGTAAAATTTTTGTTTATATAATTCTGAGGCACTGAGTGGGCTTTGTATGTGGCATTTTCTCGAGTAAAGCGTCCAAGTACTTTAAAAATACTTCTCGCAAAATACTCCTCGGCATACCCGCAATATATTTACAGCCATTTTCTCAAAGAAGCTCTTAAAATTTATCTGCCCTTCAACACACATTTTTTTGAGAACAAAATTTATGTTTAAAGGGCAGATGAATTTTTTAATTGACTTGAAAAACGGACCTTAGTAAGAAGAGAGGTATTTGTCTAGATCTTAACGCTAATGTACAGATACATACACACGTATTCACAGTCAAAGTGAGGCGCTACAAACAAAAGTTCGTGTTAGATACTAGAAAACCATAAAAACTCCAATACTTTGACACAACTTTGGAGAATTCGACAAAAATTCCATTAGTTTTCATGAAAGTTTTTACGTTTTGATCAGGTTTTTTAGAAATATTTTGGGTATGCAGTCTTGTAGCCCATTGAATAATAAGGGGTAAGTTTGAAGTTTGCTACAAATAACCCTTAATTTTTTTTGTCAACGATCTTGCGCATTTTCTTCCATATGACGTACGCTTCTGCATGGAAGAAAATGGGCGAGACCTTTCACAAAAAAACTTAAAAAATCAACGGAAATTTATTGCAACTTCAAACTAACATTTTACTCCTAAACTCCAATGGGCTGCAAAATTGTCTACCTGCCTACCTTCATGGAAGTGAATGGAAATTTTGTCGAAATTTCCTAAGTTTGGTAATAGGTTTGGAATTTTGGTTTTAATGGTTTTAGTTGTATTATTAACTATATTTTTTAATTTAACGAAGTTGATTCAGCATGAAAAATATTGTGAATATTAAGAAAAAAACAATTTTTTTGTAGTGTTCAATTTTGTCTGTGAGTAGGGTTACCAGACGTCCTGACTGAAATGGTCTCCTTTTTTACATTTTGTATTACTCGCATGATAGTTGTAAAGTAATTTTTTTTTAATAATTTGTAGCGCTGTTTTCTTTGTCTTATTGCAACAATGCATGTTATGTTATGTCTTTATAATTTATAGTTTTTTAATTTAT
>JAPVRG010250201.1:3791-17949 GCA_029783565.1 Rhagoletis cerasi
TTTTAAAAGGAAAATGTTAATATTATTATTTTATATATAATTCCAAATTTATGATATAAAATCCCCTGTACCAAAAAACTCAAATTGGGTAACGCCGCTTCGAATTTTTTACAATTGAGCAATTGTCAAAAATCTGCTTTTTAATCAAAAAGTTGTTTATTGAAACTACCTTCTTTTTTGTATCATATAATACACTATGAGCCACTTGACTCATCTAGCGGTAGGCAATGCATCTCTCAAACAATTGCATAAATAAAAGCAAGCCAAGAAAATGGAAGCCATCAGTGATTGTAAAAGATACACATGCTCACTACCACACAAGCAAGCCATGCGATTTTGAAAAGATAATTTATTTTAGTGAGAGTGAGTTTAATTGAACAATAAGGGTATTCATGAACATGAGAGTATATTCATAAGCTTAATTATTCACTGCAGAGCTCTGGTATGTATACGCACTTAAATATCTGCTAATCAGAATTGCGCGCAGAAAGCGCGTTATACACTTCAAGGCTATTGCCGTTAACAACCCCATTACACGCGCAACAACATTATTACATCACACAATGTGCCATGGTATCCTTTCACTTCATTTCTAATAAAGGGAAAACCAAAAAGCGCGCCAAAAACGCTGTTTTACGCTAAACAATAAACACATTATTCATATGTACATAGTCTTGTGCACCAAATATGTACATATTTACATTTATATAAACGCTCATACACATCGATGTACATGTGTGTAGGTACGTATGTATGTACAATTTCATGCATACTTTTAAGCATAAGCAGTTATAACTGCTTCCATGTGCCAGTGTGGCGTATGCGTAACATTTTTGATTGCGCCTATTTAACTGGCTTTGGCGTCATTGAACCATTTGGGGTCACATTAATGCTACAAAGGGCAACAACAGCTCAATGGCTTGTGTTCAATGTGTACAACTTCGCACACGAGTTTGTTCGAACTGCTACATACATACTTATTTAAATGCTTCTGCGCTTATAATTCATTTATTGGCATAATTCAATTTTATTTGCAATCTGCCGCCACTGCTGGCGACGACGCTATTGTAGCGAGTAAGTGAAGAAGCGCGCTCCCAAACATAGCACATCAGTTGGTAATGATATCTTTGCGCACACTTCCTGTCAAGGCTGTTTGCCAATAATGGCAAATTTTGCTGAGATACATAGAAGTGCAGAAGCCACCGCTGTTTGTAGCAGCAAGAAATTTGCCACCAACTGTTGTGAAAGTTGTTAACAGGCGCCTACAGATACATATGTATGCGTATGTGTGTATGTATCCTATTCGAAATAAAAAGCAATTTAATTGTTAATCTGATTTGCTATTATCTTATCGCTCAACGTTGTAGCACGCCTATGCCGCCAAAGCTGTTCGCTGCTGTCTGCGCGCGAAATTATTCGCTTTCAATTTAAATTATATGCGATTTTCAATATGAATTTTTAGTATCTTTATTATTTGCTGATGGCAAATTCAAATACAATTTTCCAGATCACGCGCACGCACGCACGCTGACAGATGTGCGTATGCAAATGAGCATATTTGCACAGCTGAGTATACATCTTTATTTTTGTCTGCTTTGCGACAATTTAATATGTTTGTATTGCGTGTAGCTGGGGCTGGCGGCTTTTCTAGGCTCACTACTATTTATGTATATGTAATTGCAGATTTGTTAGGCAAATTACTTGAATGCTGGAGTAAGTGGCGCTATTGCTGGAGAAATACATATGTTTTTTTATTTCTTAAATATGAGTTAATGCTATCTGTTCGCGTTCGTTGTTCAGAAAGGACAGATAAGAAAGCAATATGTGCGCATTGTATTTGAATAGCATAGCCGTTATACACTGCGTATGAGTAACTCCGTTTCAAAGGGAATAGGAATAACTTAACGCGCTTGTCATGTGAACGGGCTCTAAATAAGAGAATATAACTGCTTGCATAAAAGAAGTGGAAAAATTCGATTATGCTAAAATTGCCTGTGTACATATAGAAATGTTGGGTAGAAGCATACTCCACAGCGAATGTATGTAGATCAATCAGCTGGAAAGGCCTTCATATTTGCTTCGCTTTTGCAAATTAAGGTATTAGCACCTTAGAATTGGTTCATAACTAATTCATTAAAAATAATTCCTCGTTGGTTACATCTTTCGCTTTCTGCTTCCAAATATTTTTTTTATGAAGTCACTTGCACTCTTTTTATATGTACTTTGCTTTGCATCAGTAAAGGTTGTTGATACCTATATAATTCACGCACCTAACTTTGTACTGCTATGTAAAAAGAACACATTCCGACTACGTGCGAGTGCCTTCATAAAACTATTTTTAGTGCGAAAATATATTTTACTTCAGCAAAAGAATTTACCTTTTGAGGGCTAAGTAAACAAAACTTTTGCAATAAGCACTTTACTTCTCGATATTTTTTTAATAAATCTAAGCACCAAACACGCAAAAGTGTTGCTGGACTATAAAAAAAGCTGCTATGAAAGTATGCAAGGGAAAGTGGATACAGAGCAAATCAAGCGAAAAGAAATTTATGTTACGCTGCAATAGAAATTTTTAAACCCATAGTACGTTACTGTGTGTGCATTCTTGTTCAAACCGACGAAGATATATTTGAGTGAAATCTTTTCGGGAAAATGACAAGATCGAATGTGTAACTATACATCCGAAATAGAAGAAGCTAAGCATGAATTACGGTGGAAGTTCTGCGAAAACTTGAAGGGTTGTTATGAGTCATCCCGATTTAGATGCTTTCTAGCGGAAGATTTTGTTCTCTCAGGATGGTAGGGAGGTGAGTGTGGCATAGGTGTGATTCTTCTCGATGCTTAATAAACTCCGATCAATGAGAAACCAACGATGTGGAACAAATATGCTGCCTTGTAGCCTCTGATGAAATACTGGAAAAGCTTCACCTGCTTTGGTCAATTTACGCTTGTAAGTTTTCAATTTGCCAGTACCAGATAGCATGATCCTTGCATAACTGCAAAAGTCTTTGGAGGTTTCATATCTTTGGATGACTGTCATCTAAGCAAACTTGTGTTTCTAAGAAGGACGTTTATTCTCAAGGCGGAAAAACTCTCATGTATCTCAGAAGAATTTCAGAGCAATAAGTTTCTGCTTTTTCCTAATTAATGCTCTAGGGAGAGTGACTGACTCTCACATAAGAAATTGGATTTGTTGGGAGCGATTGTGCTTATCGCAGCACGTTCTGGGAGAGCAGAACATTAATATCTGCCTGGCATATACTCTTTAGTTTTAAGAGGGAATCGTACACGACATGGCACTTATCGTCAGCCAAAAAGTATACTGTACGGCATCCCTTTCTGGTGGGAATATTACTTAAGAAGTTAGACCGCGTACAAAGACCCACCATTTTCAAATCAGCCGCGCGCTCCGGACCACTCCTACTCTCGCTTTTAGGATACGCCTAGCTTCTTACCTATCAGAACTGCCGATAAGGATGCCACATCCACGCGGCCTCTGGGCACCTGGAAACCTAAAATAGCATACCTGAAGAAACTGGTCAGTGCGTATCGATGCTGGCACTAAATAGCACCTCTTCTACGCATAATACTTTCTATGAAGAGTTACCGTGAACTTAAAATTTAGGCTCATCGATTTTTGCAACACATTGCAAGCGGAGCTGCCCGCGATACCGGCGTAATTCTCGTACCTATTTGAAGGGTGAATATACATTCAGATGGCCAAGCGGCAATGAGGAATTTCGTTTTGTTTACGGTGCATACTGGTGCTCGAGAGGAAAAAAATAAATTTGTTAAAGGCCTTCAGATCATATTTTTTAATTATTACGTGTACCTAATACACCTGTTGGAATAGGGACTGATATCTATTGCACCACTGCAACTCTGTTTTAAGAAATATAAGCCTTAGCAGGAAGATAATGCCAACAGATGCATTTCTTCACCAAAAATGTAGGAATTTTGTAATGTTATCTTTTTGGAAACAATTTATATTGCATATATTTTTTTCGAATATTGCAATACGTTTATGATAATTCTATCATAAAATTTTATTTTGAGTTTACTGAACTCTTTTTAGATAAAAATTAATTTAATTATAAATTATGTAAATAATATCTATATTTCAAACGTTTTCTGTAACTTTCGAAGGTTAGATAGAACTTTTTTCCGTTAATGCCCGTTAAATTGAAATATGCCTAAATTAACAACTTAATAATATGTGTATAACTTTCTGCTGCGGTAAGCTGCGAGGTTTATACCTACCTGAAGCGTTTTTGTGGTCAAGTTTGTATGGGAGGTATGCTCCAATTTTTCGGGTGTTCACTTATAATATTAATGCAAACACATGCGAAAAATTTCGAAGTCATATACTCATCGGTGTGCTTTTTTTTTTGGCATTTTTAAGGCGATTTTGAGGTTCACGCCCTTTTTTCTTTTTTTCTCGATTAATGTATGTCTATAAAGCTTACATACAAAAAATTAAAGATCCACGCCAACTCCTCATTTTTTGCAGAAAATATATGGGCGGCACCACTGTGCGGCCCGATCGAATCTGGTTACAGACTTCTTACCCTCTCTCTCTCGGTCGCCTAGGAAAACTTTTTAAGTGATTAATCTAGAGCTGGGGAAAACCACGACATGTGGTTTTACTAAATCCCTTAGGTCATTATTTGAACCCGGACGACAAAAGGATTTTCTTAAAATGGCTAGGCGCCAACTCAAGGTTCTAACAGAAGTCCTCACCGGGAAATGTCCAATAGAAACCCATGCGGTACAACCCAAATGCGTTTCGAAACCACATTGGCGTTGGTGTCCGGCTTTCGTTGGTATAACGTAAAAAGAGTCTAAGATTGCATTTTATTAAAACTCCCTAGGAGATATGTGGAGTGTACATCAGCTATCTGCGGAAACTTATCTTGAGGACACAGGTTTTTTTCATACAATCTTATTATTCGCAGTTATCATTCTAGAAAATCAATTTATAAATATAATGTTAGAGCGTGTCCCTCACGGATTTGCTAACTAACTTGAATGAAAGTGATATTTCGGGCGCCCTTATTTTCGACATTTTGTTCGGATATTCACCCTTTTTCAAGGCCTTCTGATTCAGCTTTCCAGAGAAGCGGAAATTCACACGAAATAATGAAGATGCAATTTAAACTTTGCTTTAGACTCGCACCGACACGCCTACTGCTATTGCTTCCATTATTTGACTTCAGTTGCTTTTGAAACACACTTTCTTGTGTGCTTTCAAATAACAGCGCTGCTAGAAGATTTTCTAGTACAGGTTATAAAGAGAAGGTTTTACTGATTGCGTGGGAATAGAGCTGTAACTCCCCTATGGTTTTATTCACTGGGTATAGAAAAAAATCAAAAACTTACTTCATTCAGCTGCAGCCAAAACTTTTGACCCTAATGCAGGGCTGCAGCAGCCCAGCGAAGCAGCAGCAATATTCAATATTTTAAAATACAAACTTCGGCCAGAGGCCATACTCCTTTGAATTGGCTGAAAGCGATAAATTAATTTCGGAGCATCTAACGGAGAAGAAGTAGCCAGAAGCCACAATATTACCGAAAGCAGCAACATACCAAAACATAGAGCAATGTGATATTATTTTAAGAAATTTGCAGTATCCGCATTGAATCTACCAATAACCGACATACATAGATAGCGATTGTAGTATCGAACTATGTATGAAGTAAGCGGAAAGTGCATAAGTAATATCCTTTTGAATGTACACAGAATGTTCAAGTGAGTGCAAGGGGCTGTGAGTCGGTGCGCCATATACTATCTATTAAATTTATGTAGATAGTTAATTGTTTGCGTTAGAATAAAACTTCTGGGTATTTTGTAAGCCGTTGCGTGTGTAACAGAAGCATGATAAAAGAAAGCATTGAAGAGATATGCTTCCCTTTCGAATAACTTTTAAAATTTGACCACTTGAACAAAAAAAAGCAAATATAAAGCAAAGAGTTACTCATAACAACTTTGAAATATCGCTTTGGCCCTACTACCGTAAGTGTGTGAGTATCCTTGGCATAGTAGCTGTCGTTCGCATCGGACCACCCACTAGCATGCTTGACTGCTTGCTGCCGCTTTGTACGGCGCTTTCGCTAGCAACCTCTGATTGGCAAAGTGTTTATGTATAGTCGCTCAAAGGTCAGTGTGCTGTGCCCAGTTGCCTGCTGAGTGGCAAGCGCTTAGTTAAAGGTTTTCTTTTCTTTTTTTTGCAGGCATCCCTATTACTTAAGTACTTCTATTTAGTCTGCTTTCATTGCCTTCAGATTCATCTCTGCTTGCACTCTTTCAGTTGATTTGCTTCAGTGTCGCACAGCTTAAATTTGCTCAGCTGGTGTACATGTAGTCTTTATGATGTCGATGGTCACCTAAGCTTTACTCTTTGCAGGAATCATTGTGCACTTTTGAGTATTGATATTTTATAAAAATTTTTAGCTAAGCATTTTGCTTTAAATCTTGATGTACTGTGCTATGATTTGCATATTTATTTGTTATAGCAATTCGCGTTCAATTAATTTTCACGTGGATTTCAGTACACTTGCTTAGAATGTTGTACCAACATTACTTCTTAAATAAATATTTAAAAAGTTGCTGCACATACATTTACATAAGATTGCATTTAATATAAGGGTTCATTCCCGATCTTATATATTATCAGCGGAAATATACAGGGTAACGCAGAATTCGACGTCAAGCTGGAAACGGGTGACAGACCAAGCCATAAGAAAATCAGAAAATTATAAAAAAAAATCTATGTCTTGTATTTTTAAAATTAAAGCCGCTCAAAAAAAAAATAAAACGAAAAAATGTGATTATTTTTCAATTCCCGTTACAACATATTTCTACTTTTTTTCAATTTTATTTTTAGTCTGTAATTCTGAGTAATGCTATTCTATTGTCGTCTAAAATTTATAGCCAACTGCTCTAGCTTAAAAGAAAATGACATTTTTTGCCCTAAAAAATTTGAAATTTAATGCTTCGCCCAATTTTAACTGACTGTTCTGAAAAAAAATTGCTTGGTAATTTCCTTCCTGAAATGATAGGATCTTTCCTTTGTGGCGGCAGAACTTTCTTTGCCTTTTTGCGATATTAGGGACCTTTCTTTCTACGGAACTTTTCCATCCATCAATATGCAAGTCGATTTTCAACCATTGAAATTGTTTTCGGAGGATTTACGAGTTACGTTTCGTTCATCGTCGGTCGAGATTTCATTTACTATTTTACATTATTTGAATAAGAAAACATTCAAGCAAATCCAACAACGATGTGGTGCCAATAGAAATCTGGCTCAATTTGTGATTCTCTTTATATGTTTTGTGTCATTATTAGTTTAGCCAATTTTTATTGGTATCACCGACAAATGAATATATACACAAACAAATTTTCGGCCATGGTTAAAATAGTTTAAGTTATATATTATTTAAATAAAATTTTGTGTTTCAGATTTCATTATTTTTCCTTGCTTAGTAGCTTTTTTGGCATGCTTTCTTCCCCGTGGCGAATTGATCGTGATAGATATGGAGCTGAATAAACGACGAAATGCGACTACTTATCCAAAATATACCATTTTAAACTCTTGTAAATACACTATAAACACTCTTCGAAAATCCAATGTTCGAAATTGCTAAATGTGCATTTTAAGTTCAACGTAAGACAGTGTCAATTCCTGAAAACAGCGAGTAATAAACAAAATTCGTTTCTACGGCAACATTTAAGTTTGAAATCCACACCAAGCTTTTCTGAAAGATTGAAAATCGCAGATGGCCTGAAAAGCTTGGTGTGGGATTAGGTGGGCCTAACCGACTTGCTTTTTCGAAATTTGCTTTTTGATGCAGAAATGAATCTACACCATTTCCAGTTGGATTTTAGAAAGGGTCAGTTGTATGTTAGAAAGAGTCAATTGGATTTTAGAATAGTGAATTGAATTTTAGAAAGCGTAAATTGGATTTTAGAATAGTCAACTGGATTTTAGAAAGCGTAAATTGGATTTTAGAATAGTCAACTGGACTTTAGAAAACGTGAATTGGATTTTAGAATAGCCAATTGGATTTTAGAAAACGTAAATTGGAGACTGTGGCATTTTCTTAGTCAGTCGCAGAGGCGAAGAAATAAGCAGCGTTTCGTATTGCGGGAATTTATTTCACACAATCTGCGTGTTTTGTACTACATACATACATACAGATCGTATATTCCTAAATGCAACCTCTTGTCTAACATTAGTATATATTATATAGTTAAAACTTAATAAAAAGTATTTATAACCAGATCCTTCAGCAATATTTAAAACTACATAATCATATGCATAGCATAGTGTATAAATAATTAAAAAATTAACGCTTTCTAAATTCCAATTTACATTTTCTAAAATCCAATTGACTATTCTAAAATCCAATTGGCCCTTTCTAAAATCCAGTTGACTGTTCTAAAATCCAATTGACTCTTTCTAAAATCCACTTAAATATTCTAAAATCCAATTGACCCTTTCTACAATCCAGTTGACTATTCTAAAATCCAATTGACGCTTTCCAAAATCCAACTGGAAATGGTGTAGATTATCTAGGAATAACCGCTTTTAGATGGAAGTCTGACTGGCTGGTTTCGATTATGGTAGCTCCTGATAGGTCTGTTAGTTGTGTAACTTGTGTGCCTTCCTAGTATTTTATAGCTAATATTCGAAAGCCCAGGATAGTCACACAGGAAACGCTGGACACTTTCTTCGATGTCTTCTAGCTGAGAGCTACGACAATTTATTTTATAGGGTAGTCCTATTCTTGCCGCATGTTAGCCTAGTCAGTGCCAGTGCCCTATTATTAGTATTTACTTCCGTTCTTGAGCTATTAAGCAGATCGAAGCTTTTCGTCCTGTTACAATGAAGCCAGAATTCTCCTGATATCTTGCAAGTCTGTATATCTGGCCAACTGGCCAAAATGCAGAGTAATTTCCCATTGGATAATGCAACACCGCTTAAAGTTTGAATTTTTGTTAATGAAACTTCGCCACTAAATATCTTAAAATTTGGACGTGATACTGATTTTCTGAAAACGGTGTCGTAATCTATAGGCCTAAATTAAGTTTAGCTGTTTGGCTGTTTAGCTGTGATATTTTTGCCTCCCTATTGTGTAATTGAAGGCGCAAAAAAGCTGCACTGAGAAAATAAATAAACCATATCCTCTTTGTTTCAAACTAAAACACATATGATTTGGCGCCAAACGACCTTTCGTTTACTTTAAATCAGGGACCGTAATTATTATGAGTTCTATCAAAAAAATTGATATTTAAAAATTATTTTAAGATTTTAAAATTTGATATCAATAATAATGATACATTTCTGAGTTTTATTTAATCGCTCAGAAATAAAAATTATGTGTCGATTTATATTTATTTGGTCAAAAATAAAACTAATATTTTGAGTGTTATTTTTCGCTAAAAAATGATAATTATTTTATGAGTTTTATTTTCTTGCATCAAAAATAATGATTATTTTTGAGTTTTATTTTTTTGATCAAATATAAAACTAATTTCTTGAACGTTATTTTATCTCCCAGAAATAAAAATTAATATTTGAGTTTTATTTTTTTCGGCAGATCGAAAAAATCAAAATCTCACACTGCTTTTCTAATAAGTCTTTAGTGGTAGGTATTTTTTGCTGTGCACTCTTTGACATGTGCACTCAAAAATTACAACAAATTTATCAACCTTATTTTTTCTTAATACATACATATGTACATTTATTAGCATAAAAATTCATTGTAATTTTTGAGGGCGTATGTTGCTGAGTGCATAGCTACTAAAGGCTTTTAGAAAAGCCTTGCGCCGTTCTGAGTGTTTCGATCTGCCATAAAAAAAAATTAAACTCAAAAATTAATTTTTATTTCTGAGAGATAAAATAACGCTCAAGAAATTAATTTTATTTTCGATCAAAAAAATATAACTCAAAAAATAATCATTATATTTGATAAAACAAATAAAACTCAAAAAATAATCACCTCCACTGATCAAAAAATAAAACAATATTTCAGAGAGAGAAAAAAGAGTATTATTTTTGATCAAAAAAATATAACTGGATACATGATTATATACTCTGAGCGATTTATAAAAATTAAAAGTGTAATTATTAATTATAATTTTTATATGCATCGCTCAGAAATTTTTAAATAGTGTCATATTCCTACAGGACATGAAAAACATGCACATATATGTACTCGAATTTGTTATACGATATTTGGAAGCTTTTGATTTTTTTCATTGAAAATTTGAAAATAATCACTATTTTCGGTCCCTGCTCTAAACTGATTTATTTTTAGAAATTTTTTCGTTTGAACGCGATTTCATTCTGCACATCACAAATGCTTTTTCGTAATTAAGAAAGACCGAAAAAAATCGAAAAAATTATATGCTCCGCCTAATGGCATTCGAACCCGGACCCTTCTGAAAGCTAACAATTGTAGAATCTCTGCGCACTCAGCTACAGCCACTACATGTAAGTGCGTTTTGAAATGTTCACTTTTATTCAAAGCATTGTACATTTTGATATTTACAGAGTGGTGTTGTTTGGAAATTTTTTTATTTAGCTGAACTCATTCTCGATAAAAAATTCCAGACAACACCACTCTGTGATCGGTCAAACAAACTTATGTTTAAGTTTGTTCAAAAAAATAATTTTTCTGTTCAAAAATTTCAAACCGCTTACCTACATGGAAAAACCAAAAAGGAGGTCCGTTTGAAAAAATCATGTACTTTTTTTCTTAGTGTGTCAAAAAATGTTTGCTGTCCATGGAATTTGATCCCAACAGATGGTATTGCAGAATACACTTTTGCTTTAATTTTTTACCCGACTCTAATATTAAAGATTTTACAGGCTTTAAGCATACCTAGAATTTCCGCTTTGAAGATGCTCGTATCCTTTCCCAATCGTAGAGACAGAGCAAATCCGAGTTCCACAGAGCAGACTTCCGCTTCTGCATGGAAATTCATCTTAGAGATAGCGTCTACATACATCGGTAACTCGGTCTCTTCTCAATTTTCTTCTGGAATGCGAATAGTACTTGCGCGATACAGCTAAAGTCTAGATTGTCTACCATATAGTTGTATAACCTTAATTTTTTATGATACTGCCCATATCTTCACTCAATCAATTTCATTTTCAACTTTCAACATTTTCGAACTTGCTGTTGGCGAAAAGTGACATGCTTGCCCTTAACTTTAAGTGGTTCACAAAACCAATGTATGCCACTATTAATATAAATAAACATCATAATCCCATCAATTCCACATGCTCATCAAATTACGCGCATTGACTTTCGTGTAATCAAGCGATGATAATAAGCATACATGCCTCATTTGTCCCAGTTTAATCCTTTCAAATTATATTTTGATTAAAGCACCAAGCACTCAATCAAAACAAAAAGGTTATTCATAGATACACGCACACAAATACATACATACATGCCCTGCCAAAAGTGGGACTAGATGAAATACTAATACAGAACTACGCTCCCTTGTAACCAACACTGGTAACCAAAATGGTTTAAATACATGGAGAAAAAATTTTAACATTAACATTGCGATGTCACTAGACCTGACTACCTCTAAGATCACCTACTCAACTACTCTGTTTGGACAATGAACTTAACTTAATACAATTCTACATAAGCCCAGTATTTCTGTATTTATTAAGGAACTTTTTAAATTTAAATAAGAAAATTCAATATTTAAAATGTTTCTTCTTCAAGTTCCACATTCCATTCACACTCGGCAACCGAATAAAACTGCCGATGAACCACGAAGAGGTCGTATTTGAATTTTTAACGTTTGCCGTGGTCCAGGTCAACATAACAAGTTACTGGTATGCAACTTGGTCCTTTTGTACATACTTTACAGCGATGCCCCATTGAACCGTCTGGTCCTCAAATTTTTGCAGGGTATGTATAAAGCAATTTCGCTGCCAATATATATATATGTAATGTTTAAATTGCACGCAATGGAGACCAGCGTAATTGAAATGTCATTGCAAATTTATCACACTTCAGGACAGAAAAAATAGAACAGCTAGACTGGCAGGAGTAAAAAAAAATAACGGAATAAAAAGAGAAAATATTATAGAGGAACTAAACTTGAAAAAAATGTTTGCTTATCATCGTAAGTCGCCATGTGGGATAGATATCTAGTCAAGTGCAAGTCAAGTGGCGCAGTCAAGCAAATGCGAAAGCAAAATATTTGCATACAAACACACATTCACAGGTTAAGAAAACAGCAACTAAATGTATACAAACTGAACACGAATATTTATGTATATTTATCAAATGGAAGGAAAGTATACACCTACATATAAAATGCTGGAGAACTTCCTTTCTTGTTATTCTTCTTAGTAGACCGCACATACCCATATATGCAACTAAATACGTACATACATATGTATGCAGATATTCCACACAAAGCACAGACTTGTCATAAACTAACCAAATAATTTCACACATCATTAGCAGTTTCATCCCAAATAAGGAAAAAGTCGCTTTCCTTCAACAAAAGGCTCAAAATGACTTTGGCTAAGTGAATGGGTTACCGCAAGTTTGGTTAAATTTCAGTGGTCGCATTTGACAATGTCTTTTAACTAAGTAATACAAGTTTGCGCAAGTTTTGCAACTTTTGTTGAAACTGAGATTGCTGCGCCGCATCCACCTACACATAAACACGTACGTATTTACATGCCCGACTTGGTATAGCTTGCGTGTTGGTTTGTGCGCAGTGAGCGCAAGGTACTAGCTT
The DNA here is from genome assembly GCA_029783565.1 of Rhagoletis cerasi. Classification (NCBI taxonomy): domain Eukaryota; kingdom Metazoa; phylum Arthropoda; class Insecta; order Diptera; family Tephritidae; genus Rhagoletis; species Rhagoletis cerasi. The sequence continues at coordinate 16,573 of JAPVRG010250201.1, forward strand.
GCGGCTTACGGTCGGATAAGAGTGTGATGAGGTAGTTATCTGGTGAAGATGAGCCCATATAATAAATTGCCACATGCAGACGCGGTCGTCAGGCTGTCAATGATCCTTGAAATTTGACTTGTTGAGCAAGAAAATGAGGGACTATAATAGATAAAGCCATTTTTACGAAGTGATTTATGATATGTAGTAGGTATAATATTGTTATTACAGGGATATGAGAGAAAAGATTTCGGCATGTCAAGGTGTTGAGCGGTGCTCAACAAATTTAAGTTACTGAGCCAAACGACGACAACGTCCGTACCAATTACAACAAAATCGTTCTGGGAATTGCAAAAACTATTTCAACCCCAAAATAACAAACCAATAATACAAACATACAGCTGGGTAAATGCGAGCAAGTTTTGGATATTTTCGCATAAATTTTCCGTTTTACTTTTTAAATCGCACAATTGCGCACTCTCACAATCGTATATGGCAAAATTTTCGCGGTTTGAAATCCGAAACTTTAGACTTAGTGGAATGAAAATTAAATGACGTCGGACGCTTAAATAACCGATTTATAAAAGCTTGGACAATTTTTATTTATTAAAAGAATTTCTTAAGATGCATTTCCCTTATTTAAAAATAAAAATTAGGTTTAATTTATTTTTTAATTAATTACACTGTATTACAAATTTCTGTTTTTTTTCTGTTCACCAGACGCGAGTAATTAATTTCTATGTAGAATCGCTCGCTGATTCCGAAAGTTGAGTTAATTTCTTTTTCTATGGATAAATTTTCGAGATATTTTCAATTTACCGTTATTCAGCTAAAAAAAACTCAAGTGCGTGTAGTTCCTACGCGCGGAAGAATAATAATAATAATACATTGGCGCTTACACATATGTTAGTGTTTGGCCGAGCTTCTCCTCCGATTTGTGGCGTGCGCCTTGATGTTGTCACACAAAGGGGAGGGACCTACAGTTTAACGCCGACTCCGAACGGCGATTGTATTTTTGTGAGAAGCTTTTTCATGGCAGAAGTACCCTCGAGGTTTGCCATTGCCTGCCGAGGGGTGACCGCTGTTAAGGAAAAACCTTTTTTCTAAATTTTTTTTTTTCGACGTTGCTCTGACCAGGGCTTGAACCCAGGCCTGCGGAGTGGAAGCGCGCACTGCTTACCACTACACCACAGCGGCCACAAGAAGTGAAACTTAATAGAGGAAATGCCAAAAAGAAAGAAATGTGCGATATACATACATAAACATGTACATATTTTCTAATATACAAAATACATATTTATCTTTATCTTTATTTTTATCTTTATCTTTATCTTTATCTTTATCTTTATCTTTGTCTTTATCTTTGTCTTTATCTTTATCTTTATCTTTATCTTTATC
>JAPVRG010250203.1:0-11526 GCA_029783565.1 Rhagoletis cerasi
TAGTTTTGTAGGCTAAGAAATTATCCAAATAATTGCAGTAGGAAGTACTACGCTGCGACTAGCCGCTTTCCCGTAATCGGGGAGTTGTGAGCAGGAAATAATATTACTCATACGCCATGTACGAATACCCACGCATTTGATAAAACTTACTAGACAAACAATAACTACACATTAATTGCGCGAAAGTGATTAGTTGCAGCGCCGTACTGCGCACTGTATTTACATAGAGAATTTCCTCCTCCACAAAAGAATATTTCTTCCATCTTGATCTACATCCGATGAACGAGAATCATCAGTGATACAAGCAGCAATGTCCTAATTGTGAATGTTTTTAAATTAATAAAAAATATTTCCAGCCAAATGAAGAAATACGAAATTTCATTATTTTTATCAGCATAACTTCCTGCCCAAGACGGCATATTCTTTATACAATGTGTAAGAACTTAGCTGTGTGTGAATTTCGAAACTGAAGAACTTATTAACAACGCTTTAAGCTCTTTAAATTTTAGGAAATCTCTTTGAAAGTACCTACGGAGGTTTGTATACATATGTATGTGTATGCGTCTATGACCCTCTATAGATAACTTAGTATTGTTATACTCAATTTGTGTTATGCTAATGAGCATTCCTTTGCTCCTGTTCATGAAAAAAATTGCATTTTAACTACTCTTTTTTGTATCCTGAGGAATTTGCACAACACAGTTCAGGGGCATAACCAAAGAGCTGAGCACTAAATTATTTTGAATTATTTACGGCAATTTTAATGCTGTAAGCACATGAACGACGATATTAACTATACTTCTAGTGGCAATTTTTACTCATTAGAAAATCCTACTTCTATGCTCCTCGCCTGCTGCGCTTAGCGAATTAAAAATTTTAGACCATAAATAATTTTCACATGCAAATAAAGTTTTTCCGCTTCCCAGACAAACATTAATGCACACTACATACATACATACACACACATGTACATAAGATAGATGCATCTACATTTCCTTGTCGGTGTCCTACACGCTCCACCCTGCGTCCATCATTAGAGTTAGTCACATGACTCTAACATAAATGGCCACTTAGGTGGAAGGATGGACAAGTGTGTGGGTAAAAGTGTATGCATGTACATTTTGGCACACATGTGTTTATACTCCATTCCTTTATTGGCGTAGTGTTTCAGAAAGCATGACCAGCGCCTCGGGCACATTTAGGGAGCAGCACATGCAACAGTCGTGCATTAATCTAGGGGAGAGTCGAGCAACAGCTGTAGAGCGGCTGAAAGAATCCAGCACTAGTTGGAATGCATTTAAAGCAGAAATTATTAGCGTGGGACCGCTGAAACTTTGCGCAAGCAGCACATTTCATTCAAGCGTGAGAAGGAGGCAAAACCACATACAGAGTGGATAGTAGGTATTCTTTTCAACACGCGCTACGGCTCTTTGCTGTGGTATAACCGCAGTGATAGGGCTTTTAGAAGGGAACAGGAACGAATGGAAATATGCCCAAATTGGTACCGATGGGAGTAATAATTGAGGCAGAATGTGACAAAATATTAGAGATCAGCTTTTGTAACTTTGATACTAGTGAGGGCACTGGAAAATAATAGAGATATCATGCACGTTCATTGCAATTATTTTAAAGCAACTCTATATATATGCACATATGTACATATGTAACGGAATGAAATGCTATATGTCGCGCGTAGTAACATAATTAAATCAAAAAGTTATTTTATTTCGGTGACTAAAATAATTAATACCTGGTGGCTTGTTTTACTTCGCTTACACTAGCTGAAGCATACACGTATATAGGAATTATGGTTATGGCACTACAGCCAGGTGCACATTTATTGGGTTCTACATTAATCGCGCTTTTCCACTTTACATGACATAGCAAAAACCAACAAACGATGATAACTGATCGCTGTCATGACAACATTCATCCACGCAGTTGCATCGAAACTTATGCGCAGCCATCTAAGCACACATGCATATGTACATACATATACATATACATATTTCATTCATTTGCTGGAAAAGCAGCCAGCCAAGTTTGGAGCTAAACATTGCTGTATTTCACGTATGTGGGTATGTATGTGCATAAACCTGCGGCTATGGCTTTTAGTGCACATAGAAGAGGGAGGACAGCCAGTTCGTTGCTATTGACATCCGTTTTCAATATTTGACCAAAATTTTGAGAATTTATTACGCGCTGTCTGCGACAAATGCAGAATTCCCGCAAACACATACACAATAGTAGTACATATGTATATACACATGTATTTATGCATCATGTGCTCACACACTTACGTGCGAACTCAATTGCATATACGCCGTTGCATGGCTTTTGAATTTTCAAAAATCATTGAAAATATGATGGCGGTGGCGTATACGTGACAACTACTAATGAGCGGCCACTTTGGCTGACCGCTCCACAGTCAAGGCGCGCGCCGGGGTACTGATGAGGAATTGCTTAACATGCTGAGTATTAGTTAATTTCGTTACAAAATCTACACGCATTTGCGTATTTCACCAACCAGTAGGCCAAATATTTTTTGTAATCAGTATAGCAGCATTAACAGATGAGCGACTGAATGAATAGAATAAATCAATTATGAAAGGAATAAATGATTTAAGTGACTCAAATGCACGAGTGAATGGTATTTATTAAATGAATTTAAACTATATACTTGCATAGTTCATATGAATGTATGTAAATACTTAACGACAATGTGCAGCGATTCTATTCTCGCAAGCAAACTGAAATGTTTATATTTGTAAATATGTACATATGTATATTACTAGTTCGGAAATGGTTGTTTGTTGAGTTTGAAAATAGTTCCAATAAATTTTATAAACACTTTTAACTTATGTGAATTTTAATTATTTATGAACACATTAGGAATTTTTATAACGTTCATTGTTAATTAAAATTTTCTAATTTAATACCCACCGCGGATATTACACAACTGAAAATTTTCTAATTATATGAAGCCCAAAAACTTATAAATGATTTGAGAGTTTTTCCGCCATCGAAAAGCTTCTTAAAAATCCAATTATCCAAGTACATAAATAACATCTACCCTTAGAAGTCGCTTGAGGACGTTAATTTGCTGTAAATAACAAAAGTTCAATAGGACTTTGAGAGGAAACTAAAAATAAACACTTTTCAAATATGTATGTTACATACCATTATTAATATTTACAACCTATTATCAACTAGCAACACCCACCTAAGAAATTAGTTAATTAATAATCAATTTCTAAGTTGTCAAAGTTAAGAAAATAATGAAATGCTCTCTTCCGAACGCTACAAATAAACGCCATATATTTTTGGAATATGTAAGTACACTGAAGACTTTTGAATGGCTTCTACGTAAATTTGTGAATATACAATATATATACATATACAATACTACATATATCCAAATAAACGCCATTTATTTCCACAACTTGAGCAGGATAAAATTAAAATTAAATTAAATAAATAAATACGATACTTGAAGTGAAGAGAATGTTTTTTTACTCACGCATACATGTGTGTTGGTAAATATGTACGCAGATACTTATTCTACTTGAATAGATTTTTATACCCGAGCGCACTTGTGCACAAGGGTATTATAACTTTGTTCGCATAACGGTTGTTTGTAACAGCCTAAAGGAATCGAGATCGATATAGACATATGTATACCAAAATTCTCGGAATGAAAAGAGAAATCGATTAAGCCATGTCTGTCCGTCCGTCTGTCCGTCTGTGTGCACGATAACTCGAGTAAAAATTGAGATATCTCAACGAAACTTGGTACGTATCCTTCTATGGAGATAAGGACGGATGGTATTAAAAATGGGCGAAATCAGTAACTACTGAAGCTAATTTACTCAAAATTTTTTTTGCAATAATTCCTTAGCAAGAAGTACGAGTATAACAAATTTTTAGAAAATGGGAGTGGCATTGCCCATTTATGATTACATATGTGTATCTCGGTACCCGTTTTCTACCGTTCTACCAAACACGGTATGATTAATGTACTTGACACAAAGAAGCAAGATGTTGAAAATGTTTGAAATCGGACTAAAATTACGCCTTATAATATAACGGTAAATTTCAGAAATATTAAAACTTTGATATTTCGAAATTTAGAAACGGTAATTTACTCGAAGTGGGTACTCACAACAATTCTTTAACAAGATATAATATGTTTATGTACTTTAGGGTCGGGCATAAAAACGTAACTAAACTCTTTTCTCGGTCTTATCTTATCATACACACAAAGTGGCGAATGCGCAAAGTTTTTAATAGGAAAATAAGCAGATTTGTTGCCATGTCGAGGAAACATAACGACAGTACTGGTCGAAATAAATGTGTGGAAAAAATTGTTATGTAGCAAAAATTTTCGAAAGAGATTGCATGCATTGGATCTGCTTAATGGATACTACTATATGTATAAAGAGAAAAGGTTTGGCAGTTTATATGTTCCGAAAAAACTCAAAAACAACAGAACAGAACCGATTTAAAATTCTTTCCCCAGGTGAAAAGTATGTTATTAGCGGGTATCACAGGCTATATTTGGTAGTTATTGGAAAACGGGGGAATTACTGGAAATGTGGAAAGATGTTTACGAGAAGTTTGTTTTGATATATCAACCGATTACGGAGATTTCGACCAAAATGTGCACCTGGAGAATTATAAAGGAATTGAGGGACGATTTAATTGTAGCGACTATTATCACCGGCCCTGCAGATGGTCAGTTAGCTCATATTCCTCGAATACCGATGATCCCAATTGATTTGCCAATTCCATTTAAACGACTTCAGTTTCCGGTTAAAACATCGATTGCATTAACAATTATTAAGTCACAGGGACAAACCTTCGAATTGGTAGGGATTGAGCTACGAAAAATTTGCTTTACTCATGTAAAACGGTAAACAGATGGCTGTGCTTATTTTCATTAGAAGCCTTTATTTGCCTTAACTCATGAATTATCCACATACAAATGCGCATTAGCTCGCCGTAAATGCCCAAAATAAATATGCATAAAAACAACATCAAATATAGTTTACAGAGAAGCCCTAGGTCAATAAACTTTATGTCAGTAACTAAAAATATTTTATCGTATAGAATTAATGTTCTGTTTAATTGTTGTCAAAGTACTTATTTGAAAAACATGTTAATTTATGTATCTATCTAAATACAGCTTTAATAAATTAAAGAATAAATACCATATAAAATCATATTTAATTTCTTTAGCACTTTATTCGTATATAATAATAATATTAAAGCTTCTAGATTTTTATATGCGCTCTGAATAACTCAGTGTGATGGGAGACCAATATGTTTGCATGTATGTATTATATAAAAAAAAATATTTATTCAAGTGGGTAGGCACTGTGGCCAATGGTAATCATCAATTACCACCTCTGCAGGGTTGTAATCCAAGCACAAGCAGAGTCCGCAAAAAACTTCAGAAACATTGTCCGGAGGATGCATTAGACTAGGCCGAGCAAACTTCAAACTGCCATCAAATTATAACTTAAGAAAGTTTGATTTCATGGCAGTTGAGAAGTCCGTGTGCACATGCAGCATTACATAGCATGCATTTAGGCGCCTGGTGTTAGCAGAACGCGCCGAACAACGCTAGTGTAAGAATAAGAACAAAAAAAATATGCATATGTGTTTCAAGTACAGTTGGCACAGAAGCGAAACAACTGGCGTGCTTTGTTTGACTCGGCCAAAATCGCTTAGGCGGTTACAGCGCCAAACAAGAAGAAGAAAATTGTTCGTATTTATTAAACTTTCAGAAATGCGATCCCTCTACCTTCTCTAATGTAAATTTTGTCATCAAAGTGTTATGTGTTCTCCCGGTAACTACCGCTTCAAGGGAGAGAAATACATTAAGCTAAGGATGGCTTAATGGCCTTGCTTCGCTTTCTATCCATAAAGATATGGAAATTACGCCTGAAAAAAAATTTCTGTGTTGTTAATAAAAATTGTTGAATAAAATGGTGCTTATTTGTTAATAAAAATATGTATAATCATAGTAGATGGCATGTTTTACTGTTCTGCTTGTTCTTAATTTTGAAACGATTGCTCTTATTCGACCAAATGAGAAGGTTTGTTTAAAAAGGTTTATATTTTTAGAGTAATCTTTGTTGGGTATCAAGAATATTGAGAGTAACTCTTTTCCCATTACTCGTCAATTAAATTTCTAACATATAGTATTGCCCTTGTTCTTTGAATAAAGATTGACGTATAACACACTATGTGGCCTAAAAATTTGTTGTATTTACGGAATCATATATTGATGGCTTCTTCACTATTTTACCAAAAGAGATGTATAATTCCAGAAACACAAATATCCAGCAACAAACTTAAGCAAACGCGCCCAAAAAATGTCTACATAATGCTATTTTTATTGCATTTATTGCACCCATGGAAAACAATACCAACAATTTCGTTCTTTTTGCAAGCATTTCAATTTCGATTAAATTAAAATTTGAATGTTTGTGAAAAAGTATACATACATACATTTGTGCAGGTAATACAAACACATTGCGTACACCTGCTAACGAAACATACAACCTATACATATGTTCCTATATACATATCCACATGTAATATGTGCATACAAAAAGAGCACCTGGCACATATGTGTAAATGCTTGCGTTGTGTTGCATGTGTTACCCCTCAAGCTGTGTGTGCCTTGTATGTACTTCCATCTCAAATATCAATATTAGCTCTTTTTACAGCAACGTTTTTTTAGTACTTGTATTTCTTATTCCCCATTTTGGTATCAAGCCAAAATATTTAAGCCACACTTTTGATGTTTACTTCCACCGGCGTTTTAAGCACTCTTCTCTCGCCGGGAACCCATTGTTGGCATTTGCAGCGCCAAAAAACACACTACATATTTTACGAGAATTTTTGACGAATGGCTACGCATGAGCATACATACATACATATGTACATGTATTAAATGTGAGTTGTTACAAATGGTAAGGCCCGATTAATATAAGATTCTTGCTTTTTGAGGGCTGACGGCTAATTTGCTTTTAGTCTTGTCGGGTAGATAAAAAAAAAGAAATTACGAAGTTGAAATACCAGTCGTTTCCACGCAAACCTATGCATTATTCCATGTACAGGCTGTGTCAGGTATAAAATTTTTATAATTTATAATTGTTACAAAACCGGAGCATAAGATAAACTTAGAAGTGATAAGGTAAAACTTAAAGTGATATTCGGTTAAACCAGAAGGAGTATTCGAAAATTTAGATCGCCGAAATTTAAGGGACCGCATTTTAAGTGCCTCAAATACCACAAGTCCAAAAATGGCAGGTTGAACAATTTTTTTTATTATTCGCTATCTACACAGATGTAAGTTTTAAAGTAAAACTCCTTTAATTTAGGTTCAAAAAAGATTAAAAAAAAATAAAATATAAAAAACTAGTTTGCTTCTATGCGGCAAAAAAAAAAATTATAGTATAACTTAGTTTAAAGTCTAATATCTCACTCAACTCCCGGTGCAAATTCATTTCAAGGTAGGAAGTTATTTAAAAAAATACGCTGCAAAATGTAAGCAAAAATTGCTTTCTGATGTGTCCCATATAATGAACAAATCCAATGAAAGGGTTATGCACATAAATGTGTAGTTTTGCTTTGATTTCTAACTAAGGCATCCATTGTAGACACTGGAGTTTGAAATCACATAGATTCCGATTGCGAAAACACATCTGCTGTCACAAGTATAAGAGTGAGACCGTCACAACACAATTTCCCCTGGCTTCATATTATTTAAATATCGCACCTTCGTTCCACAAATTCGGTGAAAGTTACTTTCTGTGCAGTCCAGCAAAGTTAATTAAATGGCCATTGTTTCAATTAGTCTAATGTCTAAAAACTTTGCACATTCATTATTTACCTATCGTTGCCGGTGGTGGCTGCGCAATGTTGGCCTCACACACGCAACGAACCAGGCAAGTTAGCGGCACGAAATCGCCGAAAAATTTTTGGAAGATTTTATCTGTTGTGTATGTGCAATTTAATGAATTTTCTAGGAATTGCTTAAGCACCACAGATCGAAAGCATAATCAGTGAAGAATGAGAGAGTGAGGATAGCGAAAAGATGCGGATAAAGACACAAAATTGAATTAATTGAGAAGCTGGGTTTTTTAACGCAAAATAAATTTCTTGTGGGTTATTAAAATTGCGCATATATATATTGAGGAAAGTTAATTCAAATAGATTGGTGAAATAAAAAGCTACATATGGAGCCTTAAACCCCAGTACCTGACACCGGTAAACGAAATATTAGGCTTAGCAAAAACTTGAATGTCTCTGATAAATTTTTTCCTTCTTTCGATGCAAAATAAAGTAGATAGATGGTTTCCCATTCTTCGGTTTAGTCGACTTAAAAACGTCTCTAGTCACAAATCGGAGTAGGAGCTCGGCCTCACACAGACATAGTGTGTTAGCGCCAATCTTCTTCTTCTTCTTGTTTGGCGCTGTAACCGCTTAAGCAATTTTGGCCAAGTCCAACAAAGCACGCCAGTTGTTTCGCTCCTGTGCCAACTGACGCCAATTGAAAATGCCAAGTGAAGTCAAGCCCTTCTCCACCTGGTCTTTCCAACGCAGAGGAGGCCTCCCTCTTCCTGTGCTACCACCAGCGGGCTTCGAGTCGAATACTTTCAGGGCTGGAGCGTCTAAGTCCATTCGAACGACATGACCAAGCCAGCGGAGCTGCACAAGGTCCATGTCGTTGTAAAGCTCGTACAGCTCATCGTTCAATCGTCTGCGGTTAGCGCCAAACTATTATTATTAATACTTGAAAACTTTGTGTAAACAGCCAGACCCATCAGGTGGGTCAAACATTCCCCAAACACCCTTCATATATATTTATATATGTACATACAAACATATCGATGGTCCTCTGCAATAACGGCATAACTCAAAACTCAAAAAAAACCCTTACTACTGTTAAGTGTCTCATGTCTCTAATCCTTGTATAATCTATGTATAATCCATACTAAAGTAGTAAGAATTTCTATAGTAAGTAGTAAAGATTAGAGATGGATTAAACAAGGACTAGAGACATTAAAGACTTAACAGTAGGGACTTTTTTCTTAGTTTTTAGTTGTGTCGTTACTTCGATATGTATATGTATGCAAAGTTGTGCTTAAGTTGTCGGACAGGGCGTATGAGTATCCCCTTTCCATTTTGAGTTTAAAAATATTCATATGTGTACATATGTATGGTTATGTAAGTATGATTCGAACTTTTTTCCAAACTTTAAAGCGGCTGGCAGAAGTAACTGCCGGCGAGTAGTGTCTGGCAATATTTGATGTTGTTTTTAAAAAATATTCTTTAAAGTATGTGTATAAAACATATGTATTTGCAGAGCTTAAAAGTTTGAAATTATGTAAAGAAATTAAAGTCTTAATGTACATTTCTTCTCTGCGGTAACCGGATCGTCTACTCAAGCTAGAAGTTACGTGTAAATAGTCGTGTACATTCTAGGCTTTATAAAAATTTATTTCAAAAATCATTTTCTAATTGAAGCAATATTTCTCGTCCAGAAAAAGATTAAAAACTACGTTTTTCGTCACATTACTCGGATATTATCCGTTTAACCGGCACCGAAAAATGTCTTTTACCCGGGTACCCGGTGAAATAGGTAGTATCCGGCTACCCGGTTAATAAACGCGCCATAATAACCGGATAACTGGTTACTCGGGTATCATCAGCCCTACCGAAAAGGCTCAGCAGGATCTGGAATTAAACATGACAAACATTTTAGTACACCTCACATTTGCAATAAGATGAAATTCCTATATTAAATATTCTTCCCACATGTTTAACTACCATTTTATAGCTATTTTTCTTGACGTTAGGACTATCAAAGTTCAGTAAAAGCCCAATGTTTTTATTTCAAGCCATGGCGAATATACATATGTATGTATATATGTAGGCATGTACATACACATGTACTAAACTTTAATAGTGTTTGACAGGTGTTATCTGCTCAAAGTTTGCGGTTTACAAGCTCAGCACGACCCGAAAATGCGAGAGTTTGAATATTAATGTACATACATAGTTTTGTGGCGGCGAACAGCATCTGGTAACAAGTATCAACTGTATCGCACAATCCCATGAAGCACACCTTTAACCCATTCGTTTGCTGTACATATTCTAAAAATGTGTTTATGTGTGTGTATGCGGGTGCACACGTGTAAAAATGACACCCGTTTGAGAAATGAGACGATTCAGAACATTTACATTATTCATAATTGTGCCAAACTTTCTAACCCATCTCCAACAATAGATATGGAAAAGGTAGATTATTTAAAATTTCTCCACATCAAATTTGGTAATTTCTGCCCTTCTTTGCTTTTGCAAAATAGTGTTTTATTATGACAACAGCTGTGAATTGCAGTATTGGCCAAAAAATTAAAATAGATTTATGTAAATTTTGGTCATGGCTTATGTACATACATACTTATACGTATGTAGATAATATTTTCATTAAACTAAAAATAATTGCTTATGGGTGTTACCATGGAAAGGTCACCCTCGACCGACAATTAAAAAGTTTATGAAAGCCGATTCTATTAATTTTAATAGTATTGTTTCTGTCAAAATACTATGGCAACTCTTTTATGAAAGAAGTTGTGATTTCATGTACACCACAAGTTAGGTTTTAATAATATTTATTAGCAATAAGTCAAGCATCCAAAGAGAGCATACGAAGTTCATTTAACAGAAATATCTTAGTTTACTTTAATAGCTAATCTTATAAAACGTTCGTTACCAATAAATTTCATTTCATTCATCACAGCTGCTACTTTATTGAACACAGAAAATTGAAAATTTCGATAGACATACATACCTACATATGTACATACAGTATTTCGAAGCTTGCCTTGCTTCGTCCCATATATATTTTCGTATTTATGATTAAGTGTAGTGCTACTGAAGTAATATCCAAAAATCTATGTAAGGAAAAATATTTTCAAGCCTTCGTGGTTTTCTTCGCATTAAATGCGTATGACTGTCGCGTTCGAAAGCCATGGAAATGCCCATAAGCATGCGCGTGAATATGCAGGTGGACATGCATGAAATCTCAGTTAGAAACGCGCGGATACTGGTTAATGGAGGTGAAAATCACGACTATCATACAGGCATACTTAGAGACAATGGACTAGCTATTGCATGAATACGAGTGTAAATGTTTATTTTTTGTTATACGAATAACAAGAATACGATATATAATTAAAATAGTTAAGAATAATAAGAGGATAATTTAATTTTAGTCATTCACCCTATTAGATCCAACATCAAATATGTATGTTTGTTTTGTAGCTATTAAGTACTGCAAATTTTTGGTCAACTGGCTCTTTATACCTTTTAAGGAGGTATACTAACATTTATTTTTCACCATCAGTGTTACCTCGCGTCCGTCCATAAATTTTTCGCATAACGTTGACATCATCGTGAGGATTCTCGAAGATCCATCCTAAAGTATTTTTTCCGCTATTCGTCAAT
>JAPVRG010250206.1:0-12178 GCA_029783565.1 Rhagoletis cerasi
AATTATCTACCGGTATGTCTAAGTTCTGCTTGACTTCCTTCGTTTAGGCCGCCGTTGATTTCGCTGCAGAGAGTGTTAGTTTCCGTGCAGTAAGGAGGTTGGAAAGGCTTAAAAGATATATCCACACTTTTAAAAGCATACGACGCTATCAACAAATCTTCCAAATATTAACTTTTAGGCGCTCAAAACCGTACGCTGAAGAAATTTGAACAGTTTTATGTAGTACAACTAAACTCTTTTCCACAGATTCTCCACAGTCATACAAACTTAAAACTATTTATTTTCAGCTGCTGCTGTCATCATGCACGCAGCGCAGACAGCATACATTTAGGCGCCCCACGCAGTTTACAAAGCAAATAAATCATATTCACCCTCATTGCGAGAGTCGTGTGGAATGCAAGTCTTTTTCGAGAGTCGAATCGTATAGAAAATTTCCCGTCATTGCCTAAAATTTCCACTCCGACTATGTAGTGTATTAAAACGAAAAAACAGCACGACTGTAGACAATGCTAGTGTTGTCGAGTCGTGAAATTTTGTCTAATTTACGACTTACGCAATGAGGCTGATTATTAAATAATAGCGCGCTCTAACAGAAGGTACAACTACTGTTAACGGCACCACGCACGCTTGGGACGGGGAGTTACAAATATATTCTTTGCTTTAGCTTATTTTAATGATATTAGATTTGCTTTTGGTTTCTTTTTCCAAACTAAAATTCATTACAAGAATGCTTTTGTTTTATTTTGTAAACTTGTAGTTAAAAAAAATAAAAAGAATTTCGCAGCTCTCAGATACACATACATAATTAATAATAGCTACAGCTCCGTCTACGACCACTTCAGCAGCATTCATACGTTTGTAAACTTCAACATGTTTCTGCTACACAACAAGAGTAAACATATAGCACCGTGCGACAGTAAATTTCACACACACAAACAATTAATCAGGGTTATCACTGAATTCATGATTAATTGAAAAAATTATTTAAAATATGCATTGCAATGTTGGACAACAATAATATGGGTATCAAATAAAAGAGAAAATTCTGTAGCATTGAGATTAAATATTTTGTTGCACAAGAACGAATAGTTGAAAATGTCCTTTTAAAATTTTATTCTGGAATATCCTTGAACATTTGCACTAAAAATACATTTTTTTTTTAATTCTGCAGAATTTTCTCTTTCATTGGTACTCATATTCTTATTCTACAATGCACTGAATTTTTTAAATCATTTTTGAATCAATCAAATCACTGAATTTTCAGTTTAAAAAGAAAAACCCTGCCATCAGAGAAAAACTGAGAGCGCAGTTTTACTATATATGTGGCCCCTAGTTTCGTGAGTATATATGTACATTGCTTCGTGTTTTGCATTTTTTTTTTGTTTTTTGTCGCACGGTGTAAGTAATTATTTATCAAGAAATCAAACTTCAGAGTGTTTTTTGTTTACGATTTCGTTTTATAATTATTAAAAATTATATGAATTATCATATCTTTTTTATAAAAAAAAAAAGTGAACGACTTTTTGGATTGTACGATGTTTGAATGTTTTTTTCTACGCTTTTCATACATTGTTGGTGTTGTTGTTGTTGTTGTAGTTGTTATAAACATTGCATGAACGAGTGTGTTTATGTTACTGTGTGTGTATGTGTGTGTTTGCGTTTGTGTGCATATGTGTGTGTGTAAGTGTATTATGCCGCTACTTGAGTGGTGGTGATGTGATTCCAATTTTTTTGTTTTCGTTCATAATACACATTACATAAGCCCGCCAAAAAGCCATTGGGTTTTTCCATTTTAAACAGCCAAATTTTTTTAACATCAACAAACACATCCTCAATCTTTATACAACAAACTTTACATATTTGTTACTTTTGTTTTTGCATTTTTGCGATTGCGTTTACCAGTCGTTATTACGAAAATATAATAGTTCGAAAAGATCAATTACAATTATACATAAGTATGTTGGTAAAAAATTGGAAAAAAATGAACTGAAACATTTTGTTTTTTTTTTGTTTAGAAATTAAGACAAAATTTTGAGATAATAATGATAAAGTAATTATACTTAAATTATGTGTATTTGGAATTTCGGAAATCTTGTGATGCTGAGCAGAAGGTACGCTATGAGGGAAAACGAGGATATCAAAGAGTGCACAAATGATGTCCAGTTTTAGAAGCAGAAGAAGCGAAAATTTTGCAATTCTAACATATATTTTTTATTATTTCCTTTTTGATTTTTAGTTTTCTGCTTGAACGAAAAAATCCAAAATCTTTTTGTGCTGTTCTCTCCATTCCGGCCTCTGCAGTGCGCACTTTTCACTCAGCAGACAATTTTCCCGTTACACAAGTGAGAAAAAATATTGAAATTACGAATGATACAAAACGATTGCATTTTTCGTGATAGTAAAAATCGAAAAAGCATCATATGTTGTTTGCGTGGGTGAGCACAAGTGGTTGAAGTGGAATGGTTTAATTTGCGGTCTCTAAACGGCCTTTAAAAATCTTGCGAGTCTGGAAACCTGCATTGCGCCAAATTCGAATTAGTTTTTCTTAACTTCAAAATAATCCGCTGGTTTCCCATATGTTTCAGTATTTCTCACCTAAAAGTGCCATAGTGGGCATTTCAATTTACGTTTTTTAAACACTTTCTGTTGCCTCCCGCCCCCCTTCACCTGTACTCACACACACAATTACATGTTGGATTATTATTAATTATTATTTTTTTTAATTTTGCAATTAAGTATTATTGAAATCGAGTTGGTACTCTTAGGGAAAATAGTGGAACAACAAAACGTACGAACAAAAGAAACGTGTGTCTTGTGTTCAAAATTGCATGAATGTTGTTGTTTGTTTTTGTTTTTAAATATATACGTAGGTATGTATGTATGTAAGTGTTCGTAGTAGTAAACTTTTCGCTTATTAACCACTAGCCGTTGCCGATTGAAAGTATTCGTTGCCTAGATGTTGTCCAGCGCCTGCTGCTACGCGCATACGTCGCTGCATTAACAAACTCTCGCTCGGCGGTGAGAGTCCAATGCCCAGTGTACCAGGTGATGGTGGTGAGCCACTGCTGCCGCCCATAACAGTCCCATTTCCGAAGCCGCCGCCGGCACTGCCGCGCGACATACCGCCCGTTGGGGAATGCGTGAAACGGCCTGAGCCTATGCGCGGCTGGTATTGATGACTGCCTAAAATTTGGGCGCGCATTACGCTGCCATAGCCGCCGTCACCACCACCGCCGCCGCCGCCGACACCGCCCTCTTGGGTGGGCGAGTAGCGTGGCTGCGTTGGATGTTGGTAGCTACGGCGCTGTTGCATGCCGCAATTGCGTGCACCTGTATAGATGCAATCATTGCGCCAGTTGTGTATGGCACCAGAAGAACCGCTACCGCTATCGTCGGATGGTGGCGAAGCTCCGCTTACACCAACATGGCTGTTGTTGTAACTATTGGCACTACTAGTGGAGCGAGCGTTATAGTAGTAGCCGCCATTACCGCCGCTGCGTTGTTGACCTCCTGCATTCCAACCGGGCGAATGTACGCCGGGCGAACGATACTTGTTGCGGTAATTGTTGGCAGTTACTCCATCTCCGGCGCTGCTGCCACCGTTTATTAAAATGCCACCACGGCTGCGCCAATTTTCTGCCGTTTGACCACAAGTCTGTTGCTGCTTGTTTTTGTTGGCATTGTTGCCGGCTGAGTAGCGTCTATGGTTGTTGTTATATTGTTGCTGCTGTTGTTGGCGACGCGTATAGCCGGCCGCATTGGCGTTGTTGGTGCTGTGCGAGCGTGGTCTGCTGTAAACAGCAACATCCTCATCCTCATCGGCATCGTCCTCAAGTTCAGCATCGTAATTATTATTCTGATATGCATCGTAATCGTCGTCAATGCCGACGCCGGCGCCGCGGCCGCCGGCACTACCAGGCGCAAAGCAGACATTACGCTGTGTTTTATTAGCGCATGGCGAACGTTTAGTTTTCAATAAAGTTTGTTGCTTTTGATTTTGCTGTGCTTGTTGCCGCGGCTTTTGATTTTGCTTTTGCGGCTGCTTCTGCTGCTGTACTTGTTGTTGTTTTTGTGTTTGCTGCTGTTGCTGCTGCTGATTGCCAAAAGTCGTTCGCATTGTTGTCGCCACGGTGGTGGTGGAAGCCGCTGGCACTACTGCATTCGCGTCTACCGCTGCTGCTGCTGCTGCTGCTACTTCTTTGCCCAGCACCGTCTGTTGTTTACCTTTGGCGCTTGCCGGAGTACTTGCGTCGTCGAAAATGTTCTCGTGTCCATTCTCGCTTTGTGTCGCTGACGGTTGTTCGCACTTAGCAGCAATTTTTCCTCTTTTGTCATTGTCATTGACTGCTGCAGTCTCAAATGCGGCTCCGTTCACTGACGTGGCAACAACAATATTTGCAGTCTCATTAAATTCAGGTAGCGTTTCTTTCAAATCACTAATACTAGCCAATAAATTGGCATGTTCATTTGTTGTTGTTGTTTTTATGTTATCTCCTCCTCCATCGATTTGGTTATTTATTTTTGCTTTGTTTGCCTCTATTTCTGCCTTCGAGGCATTTCTATTGCTGCTGTCGTTGGTGGTGAAAGTTGTTTCTGTTGTATGTTCTGCTCCAGCATCGGTTGTTGTTTTTATTGCTGTATTTGAATTGGTGAGTGTTACATTATTAATATCACTTCTTGGAAGTTGGCATTGTTCAGCGGCCAGCAACAAATCTTTAGCTTTGTTGCTGCCTGCGCCGCTGCTGCTACGATTAACATTACAGTTATTATCATTATCAACATTCTTAGCTTCAATATTATTATCTTGGATATTATAATAAGTTTTGAATTTTTCTTCTCCATATGAATTTGCATTGAAATTCCATTTCGGTTCGTTAGCAAACTCGTTTTGCTGTTGTTGCTTTATCCTTTCGATGTTTTCTTGCTTGTATTTGAAAACGTTTTCATCAACATCGAATTTTTCCAATAAATTGTTTTCATCACCATCATCATCATGATGATCAACATTAACATAAGCATTATTCTCAAACATTCGCTCCTGCTTAACTCTCTCCTCCTTCCACTCGTTGTCATCCTCTGCATTCTCTGCATCTGCATCCTTACGCTCATTATGTAATTTATTATAACTTAATTCAAGAGCACTTTCAGCTCCTGCTGATGTCTCCGCCTCCTTGGTTTGCATGGCACCCTGTAGTAATGTTGTCTTACTGCGTTTGTCATCACCCCCAACACAGGAACTATCCTCCGCATCACTAGTAATAGCATTATCACCATAATCGCCGTGACGATAACGATTCTGCTCCTCCTTCACCGTATCTCCGCCCATATCTAACTCCCCCTCCTCTTCATCGCCATCTACATAGTATCCCGGACGCCTGTTGTAATCGTCATAGTCATGAGGCGTATAATTATCACTGTTTCTTGCTTCCATCTCCTCGCCTTCAAACTCCTCATCTACGTTATCCAAATCGCGCCAATAATGGTGACAGTTCTCAATGTCACTCTCATCTTCTCCATCATCTAGAAAATGTCTACGTCTGGCCATCTCCTCCTCCTCATCGTCGTCGTCGGCGGTGAAGTGCCCGACATGACGTTCGCCCACATGCGCCCACTCCTCATCTTCGTCGAGCCGTCCGAATGCCTCTAGCGCCTCCTCGTCGTCATCGTCTTCCTCATGCACGTTCAGTGTCTTGAATGATGAAGCGCCCGATTGAAAGATGCTTGACGATTTACCACCAGCTCCGCCAACGCTGCCATTATTGCTGCCAAAGCGACTTGACTGACGTGTGGCATACAAATTGCTGTTGCGACCGCCATATACGGACCGATTATTGCTAATGCTCAGCGTATTGTTCATGGAACGACTACGTGGCGGTGGTGGTTTGATAAATATTGGGGGACTGTTGTTATCCGTGCCGCGATTGTGGGCGTCAAGTTGTATTTGCGACGGCTGATAGATGTTCGGACGCTCCTTCATGTAGTCGTAGCGCATGGAGAAGTGTTGCAAGATCACGCGTTTCACAGCCATAGCCGATTCGGCGAATTGCGATATTTCGCGCGCAGATTGATTGCTGAAATGTGAAAGTTAGCGATTAGTACAGCAATATTAGAAAATGAATAGGAAACATTTTAAACTCGAGCATTTATGCAAAAGCAGCAGTTGCTTCATTTATCAAAAGCTAAGTTTAAGTTTTGTTTGTTTTTTTTTTTTTATCTTTTCTATTAAACAACTTACCGCCTTATATTGCCAGGAGTGCGCAGCGCTTTACGCCGATTTTCCATTTTCTTACTATCGGCCGGATTCTCTTCCTCGGAAAATTTGATCCATGGATGATATAAAACGGCTTCGGCACTCAAACGCTTTGGCGCTTCCTTGACGAGCAGGCCACGAATTAAGTCTTTGGCCTCTTTGCTCACATCCCTCCATTCAGCCTCGGGAAAGGAAAAACGTCCTAGAAGAATGCAACAAAAAACCAAATGTGTTTCGTTTAATTACGCACATTCAAATAGAGTAGTGCTGTTTATACTCCAAATCCCGCTTACCTTCTTGTATGGACTCGAAGAGCAACTCTTGACAGGTGCGACAGTTCTCGCCACGATTCCAGCCGCAATCCTGTTCACAATTGCCCGAAAATGGTGGATAGCCACATAATAGAATATAGGCAATCACACCAAGCGACCACAGATCACAACGTTTGTCATAGTAATTTGCCTCGCCAACGAATAGATCAACAACTTCGGGCGCCATAAATTCTGCGCTACCGACCTAAGAAAAGTGAGAGGTTAAAGTTTAAATCAAAAGCAGCACAAAAAGATTAAAAGAGAAGAGAAGCATATTTCTAAGTGCGGAATTTTGGTATTTCATGTAAATTTTATTTCTACTCACTGGTGTTAGCAGTTGTGGGGTTGCCGATGGCGATGACACGTCTGTGGTGAATTTGATGCCCGATCCCAAATCGAAATCGCAAATTTTAATCGGGCACAATTTATCCGGATTTACACATAAAATATTTTCCGGCTTCAGATCACGATGGGCAATGCCTTTCTTGTGCAGAAAATCTAAGCCAGATGCGATTTCTTTGATGATTTGCGCTGCCTCGTGTTCTGAGAAACAAATTTGCTCTTGGATGCGCCTCAAAAGGGGGCCGCCATTAATCTGGAAAATTATAGTAGCACAAATTATAATTATTTTTTTTTTATGTAATTATTTACATGCTTTTTTTTAATTTTTTTTTCAGCCCATTTTCATTTCCATACGTATGTACATACATATCGATGGTCCTCTGCATTAACGACGCAACTCAAAAAACAAAAACTTGACTAAATACTGAACGTGGCACATGTGTATAACCCTTGTCTAATCCATGTATAATCCTTATCAAATCTTTGTAAAGCAGTCATTAAGATTTAGTAAGGATTAGACAAGGATTAGATTTATGGCCACTGTTCAGAAGAAAGGGTGTCATTGCAGAGAACCATCGAGATGTAGGTGATTTCTTCAATAATTTTCCTTACTTTTCATTGAAGTACTGGAGAAGTCAAGAAAGCATTTTCAAAAATAGTTTTCAACAAAATTAAATTAATGTAGGGTTAAAAACATTAGACATTTAAAAACTAGGTTACAAAAAATTCGATTAAGAAAATTGGACTTTCAATAAAAAGCGATTTAAAATAAATAGATTTGGAAATAATTCGATTTCAAGATAAAAAAGGTTTCAAAAACATTAGATTTCAATTAAATTAGATTTTAAAAATAAAAAATTTCAAAAATAAATAGATTTAAAAATTCTAATAGATTTAAAAAAGATTTGGAAAAAATTAGGTTTGAAGACAAGTGGATTTGAAAAATTAAAAAAAAATTAATAAAAGGATTCAAAATTAGTTCTGAAAAAAAAAATTATTAAGAATTAGATTTCAAACTTATTAGATTTTAAACTAATTAGATTTCAAAAACTTTCATTTAAAAACAAAACAGTACAAAAAACTGGATTTAAAAAAATGTTGTTTAAAAAATTAGATTTGAAATAAATCGATTTCAAAATAATAAAAAAAATACATTTACATATGATTAGATTTCAAACATTGTATTAAAAAAAACTAGATTTTAAAAAGATTAGATTTGAATAAAATTGTATTTTAGATTTCAAAAAAATTATTTCAAATATATTAAATTTGGTATTGATTTCAAAAATGGTAAGACTTCAACAATATTAGATTTCAAAGTAGTTGGATAAAAAATTGAATTTTAAACAATTACATAAAAAAAATTACTTAAAAAAATGTTGTACATTCCAAAAAAAAAAACAGATTTAGAAAAAATTAGGTTTAAAAACAAATTTTTTTTTTTTCATAAAAACTAGGTTTCCGGGGAAGCTTCCAAAATTAAATTATTATAAAAAAAACATTCACAAAACTATTTTTGAAAACACTTGCATGGAATTTTTAAATTATTTTTAGAAGGAAAGAAATTTTGTACGTAAGACCGTGATGTGACTGCTAACCTTTTCAAAAACCAAATAAAATTTTTCATCATCTTCGAAGAATTCAATTAATTGTAAAATGCCCGGATGTCCCTGACAGTGATGGAATGTCTCCACTTCGCGAAAAACACGCGCACGCGCATGTCCCGGTATTTTATCGATCACCTTTACAGCATACTCCAAATCGGTGTAGATGTTTACGCATGTCTGCACGGAGGCATAGGCGCCTTCGCCAAGGATCTCGCCCGTCAGCTTATACAATTCTGTAGAAAAAAACAAAGGAAATAAGTAAACATAAACATATTAAATATCAAAACAAATTCAAGATATGTATGGACATATATGTACATTTTTAATATTGCAGCAGAAAAACAAACAAATTATTGTGTAATAAAATAGTAAATAAGATCGTATTGAAGAAAACTCTCGATTTGCTGGGCTAACTGCCGACTGTCTACGTGCACGATTCCATGCACCGTTTGCGCATTCACTTTACGCAACCTCGCGATCGATAATCCTTACCCCACACTTCACTTCCTGCACAAAGCTTATCTGCTAAAATTATGCCTACGCAAAATATGTTTATTTTATAAAAGAAAATACCCGGCGAAAGCAGTGCGCATGCAAATACATATCTACTATTAACATATGTACATATATTTTTAAGTCAGCGGTGCTTCTAAAGCAAGCTAAAAACAAACAAAAACAAAAAAAGAAAAACAAACACAAGCGCGAAAAATATAGATTTATGCACGTGGCAGTGCAATGATTTAATTATTTGGCTGTTTGTTTCTTGTGTGATTTCTTTTTTTTCATCCTTTTGCCTATTGTTTAAATTTTCCAATAATCTTTCGCATTATCTTAGCTTTAAATAAGGCGTCGTGATTACGTATGCATTCGCCTTGTGCCATTTTCACCGAGTCACGCACGCACACCTCAAATGAAAACAAAAGCCAGCAATTCTACATTTCTTCTAATTTTTTAGGGTTTTTGTTCTTACTTTTAAAATTATTTTTAGCTGTACCTACCCAGAAGATAATTTCAGACGTACCTAACTAAGAACCAACGACGATTTAGCACGGCTATAAATAGTGACGGACAAACAGAAACTATTCAGAACGAAAAATGACACTGCAGATGGCACAACGCCGAAACCGGTTTGTCTCTAAACCAAATTTGACAAGGGATGATGGAAAATCGTTCCACATTACATCATAATTTCAGGAGTTAAAATTCCTTCCGATTTCCTTTCTTTTTTGTATGGAGTGTCAAAAATTGAAGGGCTTCTGCTTTCGCTACCCATAGAAGGACTTCCAGATGGGCTTTTGCAGGATGTACTTCAGAAAGCCTTTTTTTTTTTTTGGAGGATTTTTTTTAGGTTGCTTTTTTCATAAAAATTATAATTCTTTAAAGTATTTGTTTGTTGACATTTTTGTAGTTGTAAATAGGAAAAGCTCTTATAGACGGCATGCAGAGGAGTACTTTTTTCAGCCCTTCTTGGGTAAGCCTTTTAGAATGGCTTTACTTAAGAAGGCCTATCTAAATTATCTTCTGGGTACTCGCACATTTCGGAAACATTGTGTAAAGTCGCTACCGGCAAATAAGTACATACATATGTATATGTATGTACATACGTCAGTAAAAGTAGACGCAGCAGTGAACCCTCAAGATGGACGGTGGAAAAGTAAAGCGCAGTGACGGCGCGGAAGCTGTATGCCTGTTGCGCACTTAATTTGAATACATAAATTTTTTTATGTGGTATTTATCTGTATAATTAGTTTCAGCTATAAACCTGTGCGCCTTAGCCATTAATTATATTTCTGATTTAAGGTTATTTAAAAAATGGATATATAAGATGTTTTAAACGCCAGCTGACACCAAGCAAGTGTTTATAAAATTCAGCTGAGAGTAGAATAACATGGGGGGTTCAATAAGGCTTTATTAACCGCTACAAAAGGCTCGTTTTCACTACGTCAAATGCAATGGCATTTGTCGTCAAATGAGTGAAAACACATTGTCAAATGTCTTGTCATTGTCTTGTACCTGCGCTGCTAAATCGGCTATTTGTTCGTTTTTGGCCCATAGTATAATCGGTAAAGGTATGTCTAAAGGAGATAAAGTTGTGTCAAAATATGTCGACAAATTTTGCCGTGAAAACCAGCCTTAATGTAGAACTTACTGGGTTTTTATTGTTCTTTATGAAAATAAGGGTGCACAGAGTTCGATAAATGGATTATTGGTCTGAAAAATCACGTAAAAAAAGTAAGTGTCTTTAGCTTCACGATCCTTTGTAATCTATTCGTTGTCGTTATCGATATTGGCATGGTTATCGTATACAATCTCGTTATTTTCATCGATTTTCTATTATTGTTAACAATTATTTATTTTTAATGACATCGATAATTGTATTGTAGACAATATTTTAATTGTTATCGTTGTCATTTTTATCGTTATTTTTATTGTTATAGGCGTTTTTTATTAATATCGATACTTTTATTTCTATCGTTATTTTTATTAAAATTGTTATTTTTTTGCTGTGAATGTTGCTAACGATATTTTTAATTTCATCGATATCTTCACTGCTATAGCTATTTTTATAATTCATATTTTTAGTCTAATCGATATTTTAATTGTTATCGATATTTTTATTGTTGTCGCTATTTTTATTGTTAGCGATGTATTTCATTGTTATAAATTACCGATACTCTTGTTATCGATGTTTTTATAATCGATATCTGTAATCGATGATTATAATGTTATCGATATATCTTTGTTATCACATTGTTTTAATTATTTTTATTGTTATCTACATACCTACTAGGGATGGGTAAATTCGATATTCGAAGCTTCGAGATTCGAATTTTAATCGAATTTTAGCTTCAAAATGGCGAATTTTTGAAATCGTACTTTGTGGTGCTAAAATTCGGGTAAAATCGAACTTTTCTGGAAAAAATCGAATTTCGTCTTTTTTGCACAAAAGCAA
Source organism: Rhagoletis cerasi (assembly GCA_029783565.1). Lineage (NCBI taxonomy): Eukaryota > Metazoa > Arthropoda > Insecta > Diptera > Tephritidae > Rhagoletis > Rhagoletis cerasi. The sequence continues at coordinate 11,464 of JAPVRG010250206.1, forward strand.
TTCTGCATTTTAGGGCAGGGAACCGGTTTGCATTTTTTCAAAGTTTTTCATTCCGCTTTTAAACCGTTTAAAAAAATCAAAACAAAAAACCGGTTTTTCGGTAAACCGAACTTTAACTTATTTTGCTTTTTCTTATAAATTGTTTGAATAAAAAAACACTAAACAATATAATTTATTTTTACTTCAACTTCTTTTTTTTTCATTTCCAAAAAATGTCACTAAGGGCCGATGTTTCAATGGCTGGTTAACGCTAACTGCAGGACAAACATCGTTATCGACGTGATCGGCTCCATAATATATAACAGGGAGTCGATAACGATGTTTATCCCTTTTATTCCCAAATAAAACACCGGTTTTTTCCAAACACCGATTTTTTTTCGCCATCCCTAGTATCACTGTGTATGGTCAAAAGTCAAAGAAATACATAGATTTTTTTTCGATGTGATGCATAGAAATATTGCATCGATGCATATCGATGTGTCGTATATAAAAATTGATATTTTCGATGCATCGAATGAATTAAAAATAAACAAGAAAATGGAACAATCGGAACTTCGATAAATGTTTAAGTATTAACTAGGGACACACCAAAAATGTGGCTCGATAGAACTCTTCAAGCTGATTTCAACCACACCAAAATTATTTGGCCCAAATATAGATATAAGAGGTTAAATTTAAAATTTTCGATATTTTAAAATATTAATGTCTTATGAAC
>JAPVRG010250209.1:3115-13804 GCA_029783565.1 Rhagoletis cerasi
AAGTATACCTTTACGTTAATAATTTTAAAATTTCCTTTAAAAATAATAATAATAATTCTTGTTCTATTCTTCTTTAAAGCGTTCTTGAGAGTTTTGTTCCCCTTTTCATCCTTTATGAGAACGTCCCCGAGAGTTTTGCTATCTTTTTGCTCTTCACGGAAACGTTCCCGAAAATTTGGTTCTCATTTCGTTCTTTCTGAGAGCGTTCCCGAGAGTTTTGTTCTGTTTTTGTTCTTCACGAAAACATTCCCAAACGTTTTGTCCCCGTTTGGTTCTTTTGTGAGAACGTTCTTGACGTTCATTTTGTTCCCGTGCAGAACTAAACCAAAACCGGAACGCATTCTCGGTCCCTGCTTTAAACAGATGAAATAAGTCTAATGTTGAACAATAAGAAAATCTTCGACACCTTAACCCACCTTAAGTAGTGTTATACATTACTGATACCCTGCTTATGATAATTGCCGCACACTTTGGTATCGTCAACGAAAAGTAGGAACCTAAAAGAACTTACCCGGGCAATGAGAGCAAATCGATGTTGTCCCCATTTCTATGCTATTTTTAATATTTAAAACGGACTTTCATACTACAGAGTATAAACAGCATTGATTAAGAATGTCTATTCAGTTTATGCACCACAGCTACGTCCTCTCTCAAAATTTATGTTCACATGTATTTTAGTGTGCTTTGCAACCTGGTTTGGTTTATCGCAGTACGGCGCACATACATTCATTTCTACTACGGATACAACATCAACACGCTCCATTCTCATAAGTGTTGTAGATACCTGGTCCATTCATTATGTTGTTGTTGTTGTTGTTGTTGTTGTTGTTGTTGTTGTTGTTGTTGTTGTTGTTGTTGTTGTTGTTGTTGTTGTTCATTAAAGTGTCGAGACACTGCCATTTACACCTTTGCTCTTGTCGCTTGCAGGCACTTTAAATTAGTCTGTGCAAACCATCCTAATTTATGTGGCTATGCTGTACTTATGTATATGCTATTGGCAGTTTAGCACTGATTGCAGTTGTGTTTAATGTACGCCAAAAACTTTATAAGTGTATTGGAATTATAGTGTGCTTGGAAATGAGCTAAAGTTAAATCCTTGGGCTTTATAGATTTTAGCATATAAGCGGATTTAGTAAATTCAATAATAAAATGCTTTACTTTAGAGAAAGCGACATACATACCTACTAAATACATTGGTCTAAAACTAGGCCCTTTGTGGCACATCATACGAATATGGAAAAAAATACTTACTATCTTCAAATCAGCGGTCGGCATTGCATAGCTCAGTGACTGCTTTCAGAGCATTTGTGTGTTTTTTAATAGTGATGAGCGGATCAGTTTCTTAAGACTATGCACCAGTTTAGCCTAGCAGTGCGCTTAGAAGTATTGAATATTTTAAGTGTTTGAGTTTGCCGACCACTGCTTTCAACTATGTAAGATACTGATTAGTAGCTGTATGCTCAGCTTTGTTGCGGTGATCAAATCACTTGAAAACTCTACCAATTTGCAGGTGCTTGCAAGTTTTTGGGTTCTACAATGGTCATCAGTTGATGCCATTATCTTTTATGCGTATTGCCGAAAAAAAACGTAGCCAGTAAAAAGTTCTTTCCTCGTGGAATTATCAAAAGACTAACCCCTTTAGTGTGGGAGTTACACCCATCATCATTACATCAACTTGAGCACCACTAGTGATGATCTCACATTTTCATTTGTGAGCTCTTCTTTTGCCGGGAAGGGCTCAAGAACAGTTGGGGTTTGCCGCTTCCCTGCCTAGTATGTTCGCCATCTCATTTCCCTCTATAGGAGGAGGAATACTATTGCAGATTCCAAGGTAGTTAAGTTTCTCTCTACAATCGAGGACTAGCGATGATATTATGTGTGTATGTACTTCGAATGATGAAAGAGCCTTGATTGCCGCCTGGCTATGACTGATGCTCTACTCAGAATTGCAGCGGACGACAGTAAAACGGTCGACGGTTAACCGCTGTCAAAACTAAAACTCACAAAGACATATGGAATGGCACATAATTGCGGCGGCAGAGTTTTTACCGCCGCCGTTTTTCGGTTGATTTATATTTATTTCCATTTTTACCATCCAGCGAAAACGGCACAGGTTTGATTGAGTGTTCATTCATCTGACTGTCACCTAAATTAGTTTCAGTTTTATATTTGTATTGGTGGAAATATTCTCATAAATAAAAATAATAATAAAAAACACGTAAAGAAGTCTAAGTTCGGGTATAACCGACGCACGTATGAAACATCGTAAAGTCCATAAAAATCTTATTTCTTGTTAAGAGATTGTTGTGGGTACCAACTTTGAGTAAATTACCGTTTTTAAATTTCGAAATATGGAAGTTTTCATATTTCTGAAATTTACCGTTATATGAAAGGTGGGTGTAATTTTAGCCCGATTTTAAACATATTCAACAGCTTGCTTGTTTGTGTCAAGTATATTAATCATACCGAGTTTGGTAGAAACAGATAAAACCGTTACGCAAAGTCATAAGTGGGCGGTGTCACGCCCATTTTCACAAACATTTGTTGTAATCGTACTTCTTGCTAAGGAATTATTACAAACATAAATCTTGAGTAAATTAGCTTCAGTAGTTACCGATTTATCACAAATTTCGTATTTCTGTAAATTACCGTTATATGAAAGGTAGGCGTGGTTAGTGTCCGATTTCAAAAGTTTTCAACAATTTTCTATATTAGACCAGATCAACCCTTGTGTCAAGTTTGGTAGAAATTGGTGAAGCCGTTACCGAGATGTACATATAAATCCATAAGTGGGCGTGGCTACGCCCCTTTTTCAAAAATTGATAATATTCTTATTATTCGTTAATATATCATTGCAAATATAAAATTTGAGTCAATAAGCTGCAGTAGTTACTGAAATATCGTAGTTTTTGCATTTTTTCGAAAATACAGTTATATGGGAAGTGGGCGTGGAAACAGTCCGATTTCGCTCATTTTCAATACCCACCTACCTTTGGGTAAAGGGCAACCAACATACCAAAATTTTATTAAAATATCTCAATTTTTGCTTGAGTTATCGTGCACATGGACGACAGACTTGGCTTAATCGATTTCTCTTTTCATTCTGAGCATTTTGGTATATATATGCCCATATCGATCTAGATTTCTTTAGGCTGTTACAAACAACCGTTATGTGAACAAACTTAATATACCCTTGTGCGCAAGTGCGCCCGGGTATAAAAATAAATGGATAATGAGAAGCTTATCGAAGAAGTGTGGAAATACGGGTCGCCGACGTCCGCCGCAATTGTGTTTACTCTGACGGATTTCACTGCGGCAACTGAACCGTTGTTCACTTACCGCTTTACCGTCGTCCGCCGCGATTCTAGGTAGTGCTTGAGGATGACAATCTCTCATTTTGATAGTTTCAGCTCGGAAATACTTCCGCAGACAAGCTTATGGCGTAGTCTCATTCCTGAAACATGCTCTTGCAACTTTCTATTGACATCTATATCTTATATCTAGGGCCATAGATCCCTACTCTTATGCACTTGGGATTTTTTGAAGCGTTTGCATATCAGTTAAGGTTGCCGATCTGTAGACACTATTCTAAAACGGCGACGCTACATGTAGATTTTGAAACAATATTAAAATACTATTGTCCTTGGAATGCCATCTCTGAGAAGTAGGGCTGGAAGCCTAGTTTCTTCATGTCACTGGATGATACGGTCATTCTTATGCCAAACCCTTTCTAGTGAACTTAAGTAGGATTTGTTTTGCCACCTATGTAGAGGTCAGGTAGGTGCGCATTCTTCCTGTAAAGCAAATTCGTGCCACACCTTTGAGGATTTGTGAGTGACTGTTTCATCGTAGCTAGGGTAGTTCTTGAGGCCCAAGCTACCGCCTTGTATGCATTTACAGTTTTTTCTATCATGATGCAGTCCCTCTTAGGATTTTCGGGCTACATCCTCAGGATATACCCGCTAGATAACACTAACTACTACTTCGCCTAAGGTTATATTTCTCATGCCCTCCTCCCGGAGAAGGGGATAACTGACGTTTTGGTTAAATTGATGCTGGACTCCTTTCTTTCGTTAGGTATAGGCCTGCTTGAGGGTGTTCTCGAAGTTCTCTCTGGAGAAAATCGTTTAGTACCAGGCTCCATAGGGAAAAGACAAATCGAAGGTGTTTTATGTAAAATTCGAAGAATATTTCCTCGAAAGTCCCAACGACAAAACAAATACATTACATATACCAAACTTCCAATAAAAACAACAATAGTATAAAGCCAATATCAGCGAATACGAACTGGAGTGTGGTGCGTCTCAAAGTGCGACGAAATTCCAGAAAAACCACGCAGATGTGGCTGGAGTGAACTGAAATTTGTTTAAAATTTGCTGGTGAGCTAGCGATGTGATGTTTACTTTGAAGAACTTCAAGAAGTGAGCTAGCGAAAATTAAAAAATCGAAGCCTACTGCATACAAGAACTGCATATTTCATATTTCTGTTGCGAGCGGGACTTTTTTGTTTTTGTTTTAAAGAGCTGGATAGATCTTTTGCTCTATGGCGTGGGCATCGCTGTTATACATGGTTTTAAAAAGGACATAGTATACGTTTTATTTCACTTTAGTACTTTGCTTTTCAAAAATGTAACCGTAAATGATGCTTCATCAAAATTTGATGAAATTTAAGATTTTGACGCAGATTAGGTATGAAATATAGGCTTTTTAGTAAGTCAGTATTCCCGATTTATACTTTTTAAGTTGAAAAACATTTAAATCGGATCATATTTAATATTTTAATCAGTGCACCTATTTTTGGGCGCAGTTTGTATGGGGTCGTTAATAATAATAATAGATTGGCGCTTACACATATGCTAGTGTTTGGCCGAGCTTCTCCTCCGATTTGTGGCGTGCGCCTTGATGTTTTCACACAAAGGGAGGGACCTACAGTTTTACACCGACTCCGAACGGCGATTGTATTTTTATGAGAAGCTTCTTCATGGCAGAAGTACCCTCGGAGGTTTGCCATTGCCTGCCGAGGGGCGACCGCTGTTAAGAAAAAACCTTTTTTCAACATTTTTTTTTGCGATGTTGCTTTGACCAGGGCTTGAACCCAGGCCTGCGGAGTGGAAGCGCGCACTGCTTACCACTACACCACAGCGGCCACATATGGGGTCGTTACTGTATTTAAAATTTATTTAATATAGCAAGCACATTATTTTCTACAGACTATTCTAATGATGCACAGAAATTTTATTACGTTTGAAATATTTTTCACATATTTTATAACCGAAATTCTTCTTCTTGAGACATACATACCTACTCAAAAAAAAAGTCTGCCCTAAATAATTCTCATCACCTTACCAGAATACCAGCAATATCTCTAAAGCACTTTATTGAAGGCATTGTGCTACGAAGCCATAAAAGGTTTCGCATAAATTACCGCCAATTGCAAGAATTTAAATATTTGTGCAAATACTTTTCGCATGTGCTATATATGTATGTATGTTACTTAAGCTAGTGAGCATACTTCCAGGCGCACTGATGCATAAATACTGTCTAAGAATGTGTAAAGGATGTCACAAAAAATTGGGAATTTATTGCTAGCAGCTGTTAAATGTGTGCAATTTCTATAAGTATTTGCTAATAAAGAGACTCCACTCACACACACATGCAATGCAAACGCTTACAGTTTGATAAGTATTGATCTGCAATGCAAACGCTTACAGTTTGATAAGTATTGATCTGAATTAAGCGCCAACATATCCTTTGACTTGCATTTTTACAAAGTTTTTATCATTTTACTGTGTTGTGTGTCTAGAAACCTTTGCTATAACACTAGTCGACACATTTTGACTTAATCGCGTTAACCTAAGGAAACAAAATGTTTTCTAAGCTAATTTTGGGTCGCTGAACATGAAAACGATACTCATTCTTTTTTTTCAAAGAAGCGTTTCGAGAATTTTTCGAAGAACGTGTTTTTTGGTACCTTTCGCAGTTATTTGTCAATATCTTTTGAAAAAGTTATCTAATCGACGACGGCAGTCTACTGTTCCAAAGGTATCGATGCGTCCTTTCCAAAAATAGATTTAAATAAAAGTTATTACTGTTACTAGCGACCAGAATCGAAAAAAGTGAAATTTTTTACCATTTTTGAAAATTACACATTTTAGATTCTTATTTTTAATAACAAAAAAATCGTTTAATTTTTTTTTCAAATTTGAGTAAAATATAAATCATTGCAGTAAATTTTGAGTCTAAGATCATCTAAATCGGACAAGAAATGTAGATGTTATGTAGCACTGAGGAAAAATTCTGAGTATTTTTCACACAATCACACTTGCGTCGATTAGATAATTTTTTCAAAAGATATTGACAAATAACTGCAAAGGTACCAAAAAACACGTTTTTCGAAAAATCTCGAAAACGCATCTTTGAAAAAAAATTGGGTTTCGTTTTCATATTCAGCGACCGAAAGTGAGCCTAGAAAATACTTTTTTACAAAGGTTAATTTTTCGTGTAAACTAGTGTAATCACAGTTTCTATAAAATAGTGTAGACATCAACCTCGTCATATCATATCAAAGAATAACCGCATTTTGTTTTATATTTTCTCGCACTTCTCTTAAATTTTCCTGCTAAATTTCACTCTCATTTCAAATTATTTTATTCGATGTTCCTCTTCATCGTATCCCTTGTACGTTACCTTCTACTTTTTTCCACGCCACGTGCTCCGTTGTTTTTCTGGCATTCGTCTGCGAGGCAAATACATACATGCTTGTTTTCAATTCCCCCCGCTGCAGTTGTGGGTGGTCACAAATATTTTTACTTTTTTTCTGCAGTTTTCGCTATCTGCCTGCTATTCAAGCTGTGATGCGCACTGCTTCCATTAATGCAGCGATTGCATGTTTTTCGTCTTTCATTTGAGTTGTTCACAGTTGGCATTTGACTCGTGAAAAGGAAAAATACGCAGAAATGAAAGAAGAAAAATAAGAATCAAATAAATGCAAATTGTAATTTGAGATTCTTCTGCGTACACCTACGCATCGTAACGAGGGTTGTGCGCCAAGAGAGTCCATTCAAGAGTTGTCGACAAGTTTGCGTGAAACTTATGCAAATTCTGAATCTATTGCGAATTTTCTTAAATTTTGTTTTGCAAGTCTTTTTCTGCAACCCACATAAGCTTTTAACTTAAAGCGTAAGTAGGGTTAAAAGTTGGTTTCGTCTAAAAAGGGTTGGAAGTTTGCCGACCTCAATGTTTTGCACAGAGTCACGGCATTCTGTTTTTATTTTGTTGTTCTTTCTTCTTTTGTTTTTTAAAACTAGCGCCTGATGCTACTTGTGGTTTTAATAGCTGACAAGGCAGTAAGTCGACGACAACAAATAAAAAATTTAAGACCGTACCATTTCTAAAATGATTGTAAGGTGGAGATAATTTTTCAAAACGGTTCGCACAGTCCCTCTTTGGAATTGCGTGGAATGCATGTTACATACCAACTAACATAAGTCCAAAAGACCCAGAGGGCAAATTTTCAGCTTCAACGAGTGTGGGCTATAGAATTTATTCACTTTCTGCTAAAGCTGTGTGTTAAGAATAAAAAAAAAACAAAATATAAAGAAATGAAATTAAGCTCGAAAGCATATATGGCCAAATTTTACTGTCAAACGAAATGCAGTATTGTTAGGTTGAATGAGTTTATATGCAATATTTGAAACGTAAAGCCTTTTATTAATTTTTTTTAATCTAGTAGCACATATATACATACATACATTTATGAGATCTTAAACATTTTCCTCCATACCTCTGGAGACTTAATATTTTTATTCGGAGGCATATTTGCCAATTCTCAACGTTTTCTTTGAGTGCGTTGATGTAATTTCACAGTATAGACTTCATAATTAAATTTAATTTTGAGCCATTATTAGGCCATTGGTTAGGTCTGTGGTATGCATATTTGTCAATACTCTTTGGTAGATCACAAATTAGTGGTTGCTAAAAGATATCTACCCTTACGATTTATATTTCCTAGTCTCATTTATTTCGTTTCATTTCCACTAGAAACTAAAATGGCAAAAAGTGTGCGCCATTTAAAAAAGGCATTATGGAAATAGATATGTATAATGACTATTACTTTCAAACGTATTTCACGAAAAATTTTTAATGCCAAACTTTGTAAACAAATTTGCTTGCCATATCATAGGAAAACCGATAAGCAATTTTTAAACGAAAAGCAATGCATAAGTATAGTGGCATTTTTTGTAAGCGAGCGTGAAAAAATGCTCAATTCTATTTAGCTACATAAGCAACCCTGTTGGCACTTACCACAATCTTTGATCCACCATCTTGAATTTGGCAAACCTAACCTCGGATTGGTGTTCAGCAACCCCAAAAACCCCTGATACCGGTTTTCTCGTAAATCTGGTATATCAACCTCGACCTTCACCCCCGCATAACAAAATTGCTACAAATCCGTTGATTTTCGAAAATTTCTTCCCCCATCTTGAATTTTTCAAATCTGACCTCAGATTCGTGATCAGCAAGCACAAAAGCCCTCGTAGATTAAATTTGGTGCGAATCGGTTGATTTTCAAAAATTCGGCTATCGTATTAAATTTTTCACCCCCATACTGAGTCGGCCATGTCGGATTATGTCAATCTATGATTCCAGCTTTTTAAAGGCTCCCACCAGCTACAATTTACGCCGAAAACTGACCCGATTGGTTGTAAGTTTTTATTTTTTCAAGCTTTTATTGTTATTCAATCGATTTTTCTCCGGCTTCCGGCCACCATATTGAAGCCGCCATATTGGATTTTTCAAAGGCGCACTCGGAATATGAAAGAAGGTGCTCTAAGCTTTAAAATCCGTCCTTGGTCGATTTTTTTGGTTGCTTCTAATTTTGGACGCAGCTCTGATCCGGTTGACGCGGATTGTCCCATATATATATTTTTTTTATTTAAAGTATTCATCAAGTATATAAGGAAACCAAACTTTCCCTGAGTACTTTTTCATCAAAAATTCACAATAGAGCAGTTTTTTCACTTAACAACACTACGGATCAGGTCGCGTATTTTTTAACCGACCTGGCTGCACTCGCATAAATAACCGAGTTTGTGTTTTTTCGCATGTATTTCGTTACTTTACCAAGTGTTTTTTTGTAGCTCGGTTGCAAAAAATGCACCTTATGTATATGATTTCGGGTTACTCATACGACCTGTGCTCTTTCTTATATTTACATACTAGAAAAACCCGGCAGACGTTGTCCTGCCTTTTAATCGGCTTTGCAACTGTATACAAAATGATTTATTTGGTTTATTTAAATCTATGTATTTATTAAATCCATGTAACAAAAAAGGCAAAGCAAAATACTTAAAATTATAATATAGCACGCTTATATCTAGTAAGGCCATCTTTTATTACTGCAAGGCGAGTGGTAAACATAATTTTTGGTTTTAAGATTTGGCGTATAGATGTATAAATTTTGTGGATTTGATACTCTGGAGCAAGCAACATTAAGCTGACCATGCGAAAAACATGGATTTTCTAATTTAATCCGCAATGACTGTTCTTGAATTTTGTTTATTGTCATCGCAAACGCAAGCCGCACAGGAAACTGCAGTCGTTTGAATGTGAAGGACAAATCAGTGGAAATCATTGGAATGCGCGGAATCAGTACATCTTCTCCTTTACCTTTCTTCTTTTTATTTGGCACTACAACCGTATGTCGGTTTGGGCCGAGACCGAAAAGCTTCGCTAATTGCCTCTATCCTTCGCGGATTTGCGCCAGTTGTTCATCCCAAGTGCAGATAGGTCCTTCTGCACATAGTCCTTCCATTGTGTTCGTGGGCGCCCACTCATGGGCGCTGAGTAGAAGGATGTTTTCACCGGGGTGTCGTCATCCATGCGTACAACATGTCCTTTACCTTTGCCGTTTATAATTCTTTCTTTAACCACGTTTAGCATACGTTTTTTCACGCAAAATTTGGTTCCGTTGCACAACTTTGGCGTGTTGACGTCCCTAAGGAGCAATATCGGTGAGCAAACTTTCAGCGTCAATATTTGCGGTGGCATTCCAGCAGGTTCCACTTTGTACATGCTCCATAATTGTGTCGTACGCGAGACGTTGATCGGTTGTTGAGAGCCTTTTTTGAGCCTGGCGAGGATTTACACAACTCTGGCACTAATTTGGTTTCGGTATTTTCCTTCTGGTAAGCTTTCGGTTTGACATACTTTGAAGTTTATCGCACTCTACAGCTTGGGTGTTTCTTAAAAATATTATTAGATTTTATTTTCTTAGGTATATGGCAACCTTATACGATTGTTGGTTTTGACTTAAATATTCCCCAATAGCTCACGTTTGATATGTACCCTGCGAAATACTTTTTAATACACACACTTACTTAATTTTAATTTTTTGGAAGAGGTGGCAACTATACTCCAAAATATGTTCGGCGTAATTCTTTTTCCAATACCTTTCGTTTGATAGCCATACTTTAAAATTTGATGTGAAATGCATTAGATATTCATTATTTTTCAATCTTCGACCAGGTGGCAACACTTGTTAAAATATTTTTTGATGTAATTGATTTTAAATATCTTTCTCAAATTCCTTTCTTTTGATATCTATACCGTATTACCTTTCTTATATATTTAAATCAATTTTATTTTTCTGACAGGTGGCAACTCTTTTTAAAATAGCTAAACTTCACA
>JAPVRG010250211.1:26844-43631 GCA_029783565.1 Rhagoletis cerasi
ATGGCTTAACAAGCCAGTAACGACAGCTTCTTACGTCAAAGCATCTACATACATGCACACTGAAATACACATGTAGTATATTGCGAAAGTTTGGAGCAGCTGTTAATAAAGTTCGTTGATTAATTTCAACTTCACAAATATGATGCCAAACTTTGGCTTTTTTATTTCTCAAAAAAAAAAATTGAATCAGTGAGTCCTATGATATATGCCAAACTTAATTCACTCCTTTATACATACATATATAAAAATGAGTACTTTTTACAAACTATTCTTTACACACACATACACATTCGCACACGAAAATTACCAAATAACAGGTTATTAAGATAACAATAAATAAAATACTTTAAAGCAACAACAACTACCATAATTGAAAAATGTATGAAACGCAAAATACAACCAACAAACCGCCATTTTCCTGCGTAAATGTCATAGGCCAAACCGAAAACAACAACAAAATGCAATTAAATCCTAAAGCTGGCGGCGCTGCATCGGCATCGTCAGCAACAAATTGACCACATTTGCTTAATACTACCTACAACCAAATATATACATATACATACATATAAATAAATATTGAAAGAACAACCTAGTGGTAATAATTTAAAACACCAATTTTAATAGTACGGCACTTCATACATACATACTAACAATAAAAAATGAATATATATAAAATAAAACATTGATTAATAAAATTATACATGCATACATATATGAGGATTATTTAATGAAAAAACAAAAAAACAAAAAACAAAAACAGAATAATGAGAATTAACTAAAGCAAATATACAATGCAGAAAAAGCATTTAAAATTACATTGGAGTTTATATGTATAGCAAACATAAAACAGCAATATGCAATATTAGGGTAAGACGGGGAAGTTAGAGGGTCTTGATACACACATAAAAGGCGGTAAGGTTTAATGTTTTTTTTTTTGAATTATAATGAAAAGTTATATACTTACACCAAATGTTATGAAAAAATGCAATAAAAGTAGAAACTGAAAGCCACAAAATCAAAGTGAACGCAAGTACGGCGACGAGTCTAAGCAAAGCAGCATTTGGACGAGATGAGGGAAGCAAAGAGACATTGACTAAAAGCCATTGCGTTATACATACTGTAAGTTGAAAATGAGAATTAAGTTTGTTACGACTAGAAAAAATATAAAAAGGCCATTTTAAAGTGGAATGAAATCATTTACCACAACACAAAAAGAAAATTTGCGTACCAGCAACAAAAATAATATCTTTTAAGTAAAAAAATGAGCTAAAATTGCAAATATACATAAACTTGTATGCAAATGGATCAAAGCTATTAAAAATATGTCATAACTACGTGGGCATTTATGTATATGAACATGTACGGCTATGACGACTGCGGCTTGCATGAACTTCAATCAGATTTGCGGCTGAGTTTGAAAACTAATTGCTAGTCTTAAACCGATTTCATAATGCGAAAGCGGAAGCTGTGAAGCGCAGCCGATATATACATGCATACTAGTATGTGAAGTTTATTAATAAAAAAAATAAAAATGAAAAATAATGAAATTTGTAGCATTTAGATAGGATGAAATTGAGGCAGAACCAAAAATTATAATAAATAAAAGGAAAATGTCTAAGCACATAAAGGATTGTTATAGAAACAGAGGAAGTCGAGTTAAGGACCACAAGAACCAAATGGTTGCCAAGGCCAAGTGCAATAACTTAGGAATACATAGTTATGATGTGAATCGAGAGATTGTCTGCAGACGAACTACACAGATCACTGGTAACTGTGCTCTTTAGCAACACATGCATACATACGCGTAGTTAGAATTGGTCAACGCGACGCATATTAGTTAGGTGAAGTATATGTATGTAAGAGGAGGAAGCTAAGTGTGTAGATGGATGCCAGAGGTAACGTTGTGTTACCATAAAATTTTTTAGCAAAGTAGCCACAGTGGCTTAAAGATTGATCAACTATTAGCACCCAAGTAATTTGTAGGTAGCTTGAAAGGTCAGTCAGATGACGGTGTGATGTTTACTTGATTGACAATTGTCCAATGATGTTACTTTAAACAGAAAATTCAAATACGAAATAAAAAAACAAACAAACAAACGCAAGAAACAAACAAAAAATTAACCAAAATATTAGCAATTATTTAAAGATAATGAAAATTTATTTTAGCAAGTATTTATTTGCTAAGTCACTTGCATACAAACACATGCTCTATATATGTACATATATACACATACTTACACGAATTGCAAATGTTTACAAGTACACACAAAGTTACTTGCATACATTCAGAAAGTATGCAAGTTAGGCTTAAACGTAAACTTAAATTTTGCACACATACATATGTATACACACTCATAGACACACTAACATACACACAACATCTATATACATACCCATTTATTATTGCTAAGAAGCCATTATGGCTGGCTGAAGTCAGTAAGGAATATTAAAATAAATAAATAAATATACATACATACACCCATACATTTATACACACCGCACCGAAGAACTCCAAAAAACATGAATATGTGAAAAAAAGTTTACACACACATATACTACATAACTGCATACATATTTGATTGCACGTGCATGTAAATCATTAGTTTATTTCCAAAAAAAAGGAAATGCAATGGGGTTGATCCCAAACGACCAGCAAGTTGGAGCGGCACTTGGGCAAGTGTAAAAGACAAAAACAAAAACAAAAACAAAAAAAGAAGAAAAATAATCATACAAACTCATGCATGCGTACACATATTATAAATAAATAAATATATATTTTTAAGAAATGTTCTAAAAGCAATAATTACAAACAACAACAAAATATATACATATAAAAAATATTGTGAAAAAACAAACTATGTATTGGTAATAACTAAACAATAAAACAAAAGCAAGTATAGTCTAATGTTATATACAAAATATACATACATACATATAAAACAAATATTTATCTATGAATACTAAGCTAAACCCCCCCCCCTCCCCCAAAAAAAAAAAAACAAAAAAGAAATACAAAAATATTATTATACATACATAAAAGTATTAATATGAAGAAAAACTTAAAAAACAAAAAGAAATTAGCATTAAGATTAGTACCATAAAACCCAAAACCCTTGCAAAAACAACCGACTGTTAAACAAAAAACTAACTGAAGGACTATCTTCAAATTGCCTGCAAGTCATACATAATTTAATGCATTGGTACATAACACGCAAGAAAGGGCTTATTAGCTTTACTATCATTTCTGCTTTAAAATTTAATTTGAACTAGTACATTTAAAACTGAGTTCTCAGAATAAGTAAGTATAATCGAAAAAAGTAGGCAAGTTTTTGAGAATGTGTAAAGAAAATCGCTTCGCATTATGAAGAGCCGCCAACTTGTCAAGCCATACACAAAAGTTGTGAATTTAGTGACGCTTGGGTCAGGAGAGTGTCAGTACCCTAGATTTTTTATAAAAAATAGATATTTGTATTCTTAATATATTCGGCAAAGGCTTCGCTTCTAATTTTCTTTCAGAAAATTACATCTTCAAAAAAATAAAATTTGTTTAAGGGAATAGCAATAAATATGTAAATTTGCTGTCTATTTATTTAAGAAGTACGGATTATATCAAAAATATTGACATTTATTAGTCAACAAAGCCTTCTTCTACATTCATTCTTCTTCTTTATTGGCGCTGTAACCGCCTAAGCGATTTTGGCCGAGTCCAAAGCAGCACGTCATTTCTCTTTTGTGCCAACTGACGCCAATTGGAAATGCCAAGTAAAGCCAAGTACTTCTCCACCTTATTCATTACGATGCTAATTTTCGATGCCACTTTTTTGTGGTAGTTAAACTTTACTCTCAAGATAGGACTAAAAGCTCGGTTAGTCTAAACTTAACTAAATTTAAAGTAAGAAATTGTCAATTATTACTCAACACGTCAACTTAGGCCAGACGTGAAAATAATTTGTTTTTGTATTCTCATTTTCAGCCGATTACCAGTTCGTCGCCTCTACTGCATCATCAAAAAAAATGCATGCGAAAAAAATGTTTGCGTTCATTTTATTTTAAGAAATACAAAAACAAAAAAATGGCAAGCCTGATTCTCTCACCGCTCTCAATTTCCGTAAGGCTGTAACTTAAAAATTTAAAATCTAAAATCAGGTTCTTAAGTTTCTTACGGCAAGTTAAATTTTGCCTAACCGCCAACATAGTTTAGCATATAACAAGTTGGCCAAAATATTAAGTTGAGTTAAGTTACGGCAATTAAGTCTAGACTAGCTGAGCTTTTAATTTAGGCAATCACTTTCTCGTTGAAAGCAAATCGTTTTCCTCAGAGCAGATTTGGTCACTTCTTAGGCGCAAATACATTTTCCCCATGTATAAAAAGCACAAAGCGCTCATCTGATAAAATGGGCATATTGACCAAAACACTTTAATCACTGATCAGTGATCCATTACTGCAAATATATGGATATCAAAATCAGCTGGGGCACAATGAGCGGTGAGTGCAAATAGGAATTTTCATAAACTTATGAAAGTGATCACCGAAGTATCAGGAAAGCTCAACTTCCTCTATTCTGTTAATGAAACCTAAGCAGATTAAAAATACCTTCTACAACTTGAATTGAACCTTTATTCGAGTCTAAGAGTGCTTATTGGGAAAGATATTTCTTTTCCGTTTTCAGGAAGGCCAAGTAATCCTGGGGGATTCACAAAACGAAATATTGTTCCAAACTATTTAAAGGTGATCGTTAGTATAGCAACAGTAATCTTACCCAGAAAGATGTGGGTGGTCGTACATTTTCTTGCCAATTCATCAGTTTTACCCTTGTACCTGAGGCATTGTTTTATTACATCGGACTTTATTATTGGCTTTAAATTTTTTTTATGGGTTCCATGCATAAAATAAGCTAACACGTGTTCGAGCATTTTTTCTATTTTTCTTCGCAGAAATAATCCGTCAAAGTTTGGATTTTTTCGTGATTCTGACCAATAATGTACCTGATGTGTTTTGGAACGAATAAGGGATGACGGAAATTCGTTCGAAAATACATCATCCACCCACCCTACCACAACCAAAAAGAATAATGTGCTTCTTCATACCGTTATATCTCGGGTTCTACTACTTCATCTTAACGCCTTTAAAGTTACAGAAATGGGCTTAGTATTTCTATGTATATGTAAGGTGCTCATGATTGTCCTAAGCTATCTTAGTTTTAAACAGTTGGATTTTTTGAAGTTGATTTACATAGTGAAGATCAGTAAATTGGGGACTTAAAATCATAGCATCGTAATCCCTTTTTTCATGCTGAGATGTTTTACGTTGTGAAAGTGAACAATTTTTTGTACTTTGTTTTCGAAAACACCTCTTTGCATCTGGAAAAGCTAATAAAGCTCAGAGGTAACTATGCAGCCGCATTGGATGATCCAGATCATTTTTATTCAAAAAATGAATTCACTAATTTCGCAACTGTGATATGGAAGTTGGTAGCTGATCTTCTACCTACATATGATACATATTCTATCGTAGGATTGTTAACTTGCTATTCTATGTGAGATGAAAAAAATAACTACATAGTTTGTTTTAAATAACGATTAGCCATTTCTTCAACGGTGCATGTATAAATACTTCCTTCTTTATATTTCAACAAAATTTTATACATAATTGAAAAACAAACCAAACATTCAAGAATAGACAAATGAATCGATACATGAAAAACGCGTCCTTTAGAACAAAATCAATTTTAGTCAATTAACAATAAAAATAAATAATAGATAAGATAAAACAAAAATGCAACTAACCAAAAGAAACTTCATACATACAGGAGTATTTATGTTTTGATATTTTCTATTAAGTTTTCAAGAATTTCTTCTAGCTCCTTTTTACATTTCTAGTACATTTTTTCTTTTTCCAATAGATCAAATTTAAAATAATATAAAAATAAATACGAAAGGCGTAACGCCTCCGCATTTTTGTAAGCGTTAAATCGCAAAAGCTTTAAATACTTGAAGTTTTACGTACGTATGTATATTTAAACAAAAAATAAGGCATGTAATCGGGGGTGCTCATGCATACATACATACAATACTAATGGTACACACCCCCGTGGCATAGCCAGACTTTTGTCAATTTAGGCCAAAACAGCAAGTAAATTGTTAAGGAAAAGTTATATAAAATACGCAAAGGCAACCAAATGTCAAAAGCATGAGATGATAATTTAAATATTGAAACAAAACAAAAAAAACACTTAGAAAATAAAATAAAAAATTAATAAATTCTAGCAATTAATAATACACTTTTTTAATCAAGAACGTAAAAGCGTATATGAGAACCAAGTTATGGAAAAATAAATATGTAAGTAACCTAAAATAAACATACACACATATCATTTCTCCTTTTTCTAAAGCCTACAGATGGAAGAAATAATTTTAAAAAATTATTTTCTTATACTTACGATACTTTATTACATTAGATGAATATCTACATTTGTATGCATCGATGTGCGAGTTTTGTTAAAAGGGAAAGCGCGTATGGAAATGCAAAGAATTTTGAGAAATTTTCGATGTACTCCAACCATACCTAATACTTGACTTAAATTTATTTTATTGAAAGTATGCAATACTTATTAGCCTTTTACACCCATCGTATGAGCAAAGTGTTTCAGCTCGATTAAACCAACTGATACGTATTCTTCTCTTTGAACAGCATATATATATACATGCTACTCCCTTCTGGAGCTCATTTACCAGCTGGGCAATTCTTTGAATGTCCCTTTTTCAATTAAATACAACATCACTGTTTTTGAGATACAAAAGTATGTATGTACGAGCATATACAAGCCTTCAATGCTCTATTTTCTTTTTTTATTTGCTTTCGACTCCTATTATCAGCAATTTTTGAATTGGATCACTCACAGACTGGTTGAATAGCATACAGTTATTTCATTTCATTAACCTATGAGCAACGACAATTTGCATATTAAATAATTAACACAACAAATTAGCTTATACTTATATACAATCTCAAATTTCTTAGGCAAATGACATACATACTTACATACATACATACATACATATACATTCATACATACATGTATACAAACGTACACTTACACATGTACACTTACTTACACACTCGATTTTGCTATATCGAATTCTTTGCGCGTCCTTCTGCGATGGAATTCCTAACAAACACCTTCACTATATTGACAATATCTTATATATATATATACATATATATATATATAAATATATTTTACACTAAACTATATATATACAAAAAAAATATATATAAAATCAATGTAAACAATTATATAAGAATAACTAAATAAATATATTATAGGTAAATAATGTATTTACAACAACCAAAAACAAAAAAAAAAAACAGTAGTGCATAAGAACACGACTTTCTATTACTTTCAAAAAAAAAACCAACATACGTACTACATACATTGTTAAATTGGAATGTTAAGTCGGTATGCGAATAGTTATGTATACAAGACAGACGGCATGCTCCTTTAATACTAGTACATACACACTTCACATGAGTTACACACCCATACATACATACATATACATTAGGAATAACTCTTTTTTTTTTTGTTGATATGATGCGGATTAACTGTACTCAATGATGATGATTGATCGTGAGAAATACACTTATTATTATTATCGATATGGTTAAAACTATTATACTGGTTAAGTCTACAAATTAAGTGAGGAAATTATAAATTTCTTATTGAAACCAAAGCGAATTAGAATCAAAGTAAACAAAAGTCTAACTAACATATTTGAGAATATTTCGCATAACTTCAAGCGATTTGGTCCTAAACATTCAAAATAACGGATTGTTCCATATGTACGGGTTTGCATGATCAGCCAGAATTTCGACCTTTGCTCTTTTCTTTTGTTATTCAGTTGTATATAAATACATAGTAAATTACATACATAGGTATTTACGGCGCTCTGATTGGGTCTTGAGGCAATATTCAGGCAACGCTACTGCCAACCCAGTCACTTTTATAATTTTTGAGAGATAGAGAATACTTGTCGGCACATGCCTACACACATAATTGCGTACATGTATATTTACGATCATATCAATAAACTATCTTGTTTCTTGCTTTGCGGAGCAGCTATACTATAAACCAGTCGTTTCATAATTTTCACTGGCTACTTAAGCTCTAGCAGGTCAAAACTTGTTATGACTTAATGTAATTTTGGATTTCGTACCTCATAGTTTTTGGGAAAGTGAAAAAAACGCCGAAAATGCATAACTCAACGAAAGATCTAATTGAGAGCTTTCTATACGAATCGCATTTCACTTGAAAATGTTATAAATCGCTATATGGAGAGCAGTGTCAGCCACACTCACTCAACAACATTTTGCGCTTGTGTCAAAAGCTCAATTTTAAGGCTGCTTTTTACTATGTCACATTTTAGCGACATATTTCGACACAACTTTATCTCTTTATCCATTCCTTTACCTGTTATATTATGGGCCAAAAACGGACATATAGCCAATTTAGCAGCACATGTACACTATTGCAGACCTATTCTGATCTACATCAATCGATAAACCGTTTTGTAGTTCCATTTGACAATGTGTTTTCACTTATTTGACGACAAATGCCATAGAATTTGACATAGTGAAAACCAGTCCCAACACTCAAAAAGTGTAATCGTGACCCAAAACATTTGGCAATACTATGGCTTGAATTCTAATTTGAATGTTGTTCATTAACATCAAAATGAAGCAAGTCAAGTTGACAAAACATTTTACCTTTGGTCGATGAAGTGGAACGAATAGCCGAAGCGTTCAGACACAAGTAAACGATCGTTTAAGCACAAAAGGTGAGTAGTGACACAGACCACTTTCAAAATTATGGACTTATGTATACATGCATATGTATTTTTCCAAAGCTTAATTTTTAAAACTAAATTGCGGTGAACTACGATGCATAAATCATTTTCTCGATATAAATTACTCCCTTTTAAAATATATCGTTCTATAAAAGACGCATATGATCAACTGTTCAGCGATTGCTACAGGGTGTCACAACCTGTCGACTCTAGATTCTTTAGAATATGGTGTTTCGGAACTAAAAAAATAATCAGTATTATAAATGTTTAATTTGCGTTATTCTCAATCCGTAGCAATTTAAAGGCTTGTTGTTATAATCAGGACCAATGTTTACCAAATAATATAGATTCACTAATATTTTTCCAATATTTGGTCACTATAATATGCAAGCTGTAGTGTCGGTGACGTATATATTTGACCACATCTCACTTTTTAGTACATATCTCTACCACAGGAAAAGCAAAGGTTCGGTATGTACGTATGCACAATCAGTCTTTAAAATTCCACCAGAAATACTCGTAGTAAACCGCTGTAGAAACAATTTCCTATTAAGGCAATGCCAAGAGTTCTAGAAAAACTGAGTCCGAAGGATTTACACTTCGTTTAAGAATTATCACCGATTTTCCTTTACGGCTTTGCGTCTACGTACTCGTACATATGTATGAGTAAATAACTCTGAACCAGTGGTGGGAACTACATAGTTCCGATATTGGGCCAAAAAAAACTTTTGAAATGATGCCAATTGACTATTATTACCCGTATAATGAAAATAAAATTCGCAACAGCGCAGATAAATAACTACTACTTAATTACAATAATAAATAATTTAAGTTATGTAAATATAGTTACTTATACTTAAATAATAACTATATTGTTAAATCAGAACTGCAGATACAACAACTATACAAGGAAAACATTTACTGTTAATTTTGTCGAGAAGTTATTATTGCTATTAAAATTAAAATAATAAGTAAGAAGCTTTGCAAAATCGACAAAGATAAATTCGCAATTGGGGAAAATCACACTCATGAGAAATGCAATATGTATGACACACATGCACACGAAAGGTTATACAATATACATACATACATACATACTACTATGTATATAGTAAATGTATATTTATAATTTAAAAATTTACTGATCATTGAAAGGAAAACATTTATTTAAAACCTCGAAGCATGAAAATTTGTATAAAACAAAAACACAAGTACTTGCGGTACAACAGCAGCAAAGAAATATAAACAAGCGAATTTGTAAAATAATAAGTAATCAACAATATTTAGTATAAATTTACCAAACAAGAAGGGATTATAAAGAATATATGTACATACATATGCGTACATATGTGTGTTTCAGAAAAAGTTCGTTTTCTTTACAAACTCATACATAATTACATACGCGCATTCGTTTATAAAATCAAAAAAAAAAAACATGTATGAGCATAGAGCCAAACAAAACTACAGCAATTTTATTGAAAAGTGGAATTCACGTTCTTTTTCATTTTCATACCAATTGCTAATTATTTCGACAAGAGCGCAACCGAAACACCACAAAATTCAGTGAAACAAAGTAAAAATAATTACCCCAAAAGAACATTGATACATGTATAGAGAGATTTTGATCGAAAGCTGGTAGGTTAGAAGATTGGAAATAGTGAAAATCCCCAGACACAATACCAATATACATAAAAACATACATATGTATGTAATACACAAGCATGAAGGAAAACAACTGAGTTTGAAAAAATATGAAATTCGGAAATAAGTAAAATTCATTTCAAATAAATAAATTGTGTTAAAAAGATAGGAAAAAGGGTCAATGTGTATAAGCATCAACAGCAAAATGTATACATATAACATAAAATTAAATGGGAAGAAGAATACAGTAAAATGAATGTAAGCATAATCTAAAGAAAAGTAATATTACTAAAAAATATTGGATGATGATGATTTTAAAACAAAATAAAATATAACAGAAATACATACACAAAGAAAAATCGAAATTAAAATTAAGAGAGAACTCTAGATATAAGCAATTAACAATTCTATGAAGTACATATATAAATGAATGATTTAATTAATACATGAATCCATAAAAAATTACCACAATAAAACCATGAACATTGTTCAAGGAAATACATTTGACAAAAAAATGTTTTTCTTTCTAAATGGCTGCAAATGTAAGGCACTACGTAAGTACAATGATTCCAGGAATTATAAATACATGCTGGGTGTCCCAGAAGTAACCTGCCAAACTTGAGGAGAAGGTAGGTGGGGGGGTGAGCTCCCTGATAAGCAAAAATTTTTCAGGTAAAAGTGTCACCGTTTTCGAAATATTGAAATTTTTTAAATTAAAAAAAAATCGTGCCTTTTCATGTATTTTCCTTAACTGCTAATACAAACAAGGCTATACTTAGTAAATTTTTTATGTAAAATACTTCCAGATAGTTGCTTCTCCATACCCAAATGCAATGTAGTTAAAATATATTAAGGAACCATTATAAAATTAGGACTATTTTGGGATTTTTAACTTTTTGATATTTTCTTCCCAACTTTGACTATCTATAGTGATAAAAAAATATACTGAGCTATAACTGCAAACTACATAAAAAAATTGAAAGGTGCCACTCTTACTATTTCGAGTAGAAAAAAAGTTATAGCTGCTCTTGTGGGTAAAGGACTGAGACACGCTAGAATGTATTTAATAGATTGAAATTTAAGTTGCTCTTGTTACCGACCAATGACATGCTAAATAATACAAAAGTACATTATTACCTGCTCCTGACTTACCGGAATTAGTGAAAGTGGATTTTGTGAAATTGGACCCTTCGAACATTGTGTTAATAATAACTACTATGACAGAGAACACGCAGCATACGTCCCATGAATGTGCGGATATTCACCTAATTTACGGTGAAGCTTGCTGTAATGCCAGAGCTGCTCAAAGGCTCTATGCGGACCCATAGAGAAATATCTGAAGGTAAGTAATTCTTACACCTTTCTTGTTTGAAGCCATTCTTCTTCTAACTTTCATTTTTCACTTTTTTAAGGTCGCATACCTGGAAGGTGTGGCGGCGAGACAGGACGGCCTGCAACGGTAGATGTTGAAGTTGTATTAGAGGAAGTGGAACTAGGTCCATCGACTTCAGTGAGAATGATGGAAAGACGGACTGGAATACCAAAAAATATTGTTCACACTAACAATCTGTTATTATTATCAATAATCGTTATTGTTATCGATATTTGTATCGATTTAACAGTCGATATTGTTATCAATGTAATAATCAATATTTCTGTCGATATTGCTATCAATATAATAATCGATCTTGTAGCCGATATATGTATCGATAAATTCATCGATTTTGCTATCGCTATATTTGTTGATATTTTTATCGATATACAATCGATATTGTTATAAATACTATAATTGATATTATGATCGATATAATGATCGATACTTTTATCTATAAAAAAAAATCGATCTTGTTATCGATCTATTTATTGATAAATTTATCGATCATACATAGTTGTATGATATTAAAACATATTAACTAGCCTGTCGTTTTATTCACAATTTCAAACCAATAATATATGTACGTTATTCGTTGCTAATTAGTTGACCGGAGCTGTATGTATATTGATTATGACACAAACTAGAGATGTTACATAAGATTCAATTCTACAGTGTGGCCCAGGCGCACTTACTTGTTTAAGCAGAGCCGCATTGTCCGACTTTGCGTTTGAACAAGAGAGAAAGAATCAAAGATCATCAAAATGTAGGTTATTGTTGTTGGGAAAATATTTTTGCGCGTTATGAATCAAAAATTATGTTTCATAAGCGGTGTTTATCTGAGCCAAGAAGAGCAAAAGCTCTCTCTGATCGTTACTGATCTAAGCAATTCCAAGTTCAGTAGGTGTAATTGAGCCTTATAATAAAATAGAATTAGATCTGCCTAGCTTTTCTCACTGACCAATCCAACAATTTTATTCAACAAAATTTTACTAACCAATCGCATGATAACAAAATACTTATAAACTATATACATTTATACATAATTAGTTTCTGTGGTGATTTAACTCTATTTTCTCCGCTTTTCGGCTGAATGCTTTTCCCACCACAGCGCATACCAACGCGCACTTTTCTGCGCAGCTTCTTCCGCTTCAATCAACGGCACATAATCCATATGTATAGAGGCGCGCAAACGATTTAAAAACAATACTGAAGCTGTGAAGGATCCAATTGCACGAAGAGAATATTTTAGTTTAAATTTCGTAACTGGGTAAAGGAGCTGCACAAAGAGCTCGGCGAGAAATGACAAAAGGAAGAAGAGAAAATGAGGCAAGTACCAAAAGGTCAAATTGACCTTGAACTTTCCGCCCAATAGCGCCATTTTCTGTATAAATCTTGTCACATCATTGATGGGCGTGTCATCGGTGATGAATACTGGCAGGCCTGCAATAGCTTTTGGATTTGCTTTAAGCGTTTTATAAGCACACAAATGTCCCCAAGCCACGTTACCTGTATTGAAAAATGGAAAGAAACCGATTTATAAACCTCTTCGTCATAAAAATACTGATATTAAAGGGTTTTACCCGCATAGACTAATTGTTGTTTGCCACCCGCTCCAGCGATGCGCGGATAGCTAAAGCCACGACCAGACAAATACTCAAAAACTTGCGGCACGAATTTCATATCGCCCTCACCGTAAGTAAGAGGTGGACGTATAGCTATGGTTTCCAAATATTCTAAAAAAATTTAAAGATGCTCAATTTAATCTAAATCGTATATAAATACTTATAATGGACATTCTATTAAATCTGCGAAAAAAAATGCATACCTTTTTGATTACTAAGTAACGCTCCATTTGAATTTAACACAATTGTTTCCGCTCGCAATTTCGATGACGAATAACCTGGTATCAAGAACGATTTATCAAAATCTGTTGCGTCCTGCGCATTAAACGTGGGCGTCATCGCCTTCGACTCCGTTTGGTTGATAACAATTGTGAAAGTGCTGTATCCTTTGAAAGGGACCAGACACACCGACGCGCAGCTGGTATACACCAACCGTTTCACATTGTGTTGGACACATAAATCTACAATCGCACTGGTGCCATTCACATTAACACGATCTAACTCTGTGAAATCGGGCGGGTATTCAATACTAACTAGTGCAGCACAATGGAAAACACAGTTCACATCCTTGAAGGCATCTTGCACTGGGTTAGACTTTCTTTCACAAATGTCTCCAACGAAAGTTTTAAGCTCCTCAGCGTCGGGAATATCTGCATGAGATGGAAAATATGTTATAAAACATGCCAATAAAATAATTGTGAAAATTCTTTATACTTACCAATTTTGTTTTCGAATGGCAATATATCCAGAGAGCGTATTTCTTTGATTCCCAAGTTTGATCGCTCGCGTAAGAGGTGTTTGAGCAAATGCTGCCCGATGAAACCGCTACCTCCAGTGACTAAAACCACTTCAGCATCACTGCTCAGATTGGTTGATGGCATAGTTATTCTTAATTTTCGGTATACTGTAAAAGATAAATATTTAAAAAGTCGTAAGCTTATCAGACAGAAAGCTTTTAAAATTCAATAAAAAACATTGATCAAGCAGTGAAAGTAATAGTTTTAGGAAATATACACATATACAAATATGTATGTACTGAGCTTGAGACGTGCAGAAAAATATGTTCTCAGATATAAATATATTCATCCCTGTACAGAAAATTTTTGGAATTCTCTATTCTTCTTCTCCATTTTACACAAGATTTCGCAATCCCGACCTTGTAGGAAATGTTAAATGTTGATCAATCACAAGTGATCAATCAAGAGAATTTTGCCTTGTTCTGAACGTTAAGAATAACTCTTGACCTCTTCAAAGAGCCTGTCCGCCCTGGGGCAATTGCCTCAGAACAAAGCTGGGGTTAAAAAGGAAATGAAAAGAACATGTCTTGCCTACCAGATGTGAAGTTGCCCCGGAGCAATTTCCCCATTATGAGCAGGTTGAATCTGATGCTCGAAAGCATAAGAGGGCGTTTACAATGAGATTTATTTTATTTCAAAATTCAGTCCATTGAACAATAAATTCTTACTGACTATATAACAAAAGTGCATAAAACTAATTAAAATAGTTGTATAGTAAGCTGCGAACTGCTCCACAGGATAGAGACGGGTCGAAACTTGGAACATTGTTTAGCTCCGCTAGGGTTCTCATTAAGGGAGCAAACTTTGCATAATTCGATTTTGAGAAACTTATATAGAAAGAATTAACACTGCGTAAGTTACGTATAGGAACATTAAAGGTTATTCTTTCCAAAAGGTTAGGAAATTTAGAGAGCGTAAAGCGTATTTTATAAATTTTTTCTGAATCCGTTCTAAACGCATTGAGAATTGTGATATGGTCTCCAAATAAAATATGCATACTCCAACCTAGATCGTACAAGAGTAATATAAAGATTCTTCAAAGTGTACGGATCTGAAAAAGCTGCACTATTTCGCCGGACAAAGGCCATCATTGCATATGATTTGCCAACGATATAGTCAATATGCGTGGAAAAGTTTAGTTTCGTGTCGAAATAAACACCTAAATCCTTAACTTCAGTAACATACTTGAGAGAAGATCCTGAAATATAATAACGCGTAGGTAGCGGTATTAATTTTCTAGTATATGTACAATGCGAACACTTGTTGATATTCAGATATAGATGGTTCCGTGCGCACCAAGCATGAAGTTTAGCAAGTTTTCCTTGAAGGACAATGGAATCGCGCATGTTATTAATAACAGAGTACACCTTGAGATCGTCCGCGTATAATAGATACTTAGATGAAGAGAAGCAGGACCCGATGTCATTAATAAATAAAATAAACAACAGTGGCCCCAGTATACTACCTTCAGGAAGGCCAGACGTCACGATAAAAGGCTGCGAGTAGACATCTTCAAACGCAACCACGCAGTTTCTATCGGACAAATAAGATTTAATCCAATCAAGAAAATTTGAGTGGAAACCCAGGCTGAATAATTTTGACACTAATACCTTGTGAGAAACTGTGTCAAATGCTTTCGAAAAATCTGTGTAGATTGTGTCGACTTGATGGCCTTCTTGAAAAGCAGTCACACAATTTCCGTGAAAATTGCTTTGTTCTTTTGCTTTGTTCTTTTTTAAATTGTAAACGCTACTGAAAGCCAACTACAGCAAAAGTAAGATATTGCTAACATACTCAACACCAGTGCCGTGAGCACAAAGAGTTTGCGCGCATTGGGACACACGTCACTGAAGGCAGTTATAACTTTGAAGTAGTGAAGGATTTCGTCTACCTAAGATCCAGCATTAAAATCAACAGTAATATCAGCCTGGAGATTAAACTAATAAAAATATTTTTCTCCCCGTTATCACTGATGTTACCATTCAACAGGGTGGAAAAGTGATCCCTCCATAATCTAAGTCTGTTTTGCACATTGGTCACAAAGTCGTCGGGGTTTTTATTAAAATTCGCCCTACTTTTTAAACCTTTCGTAAGTCGCCTAACTTACTGATACAATTTTCGGGCGTTCTTCTTGTCGACCAGCCTTCAATCTATTCGCACTCAAGTATTTCGACATCCGTCTTTTTGTTACGGAAAATACGCATCGATTTCTTCAGCCCCTTATATTGATCAAACATAGTTCACGTTGCGCCAGATCACAATTTGGCTTTTTTCCCTTTGCTCTCTCTGCAGCTGCGTGACATTGGTCGTCGAACCAACTATTTTTTCGGACTCCGCAGATAGCGGAGGATGTGGTCCCTTTGCCTACATATATCGGTCTTTAAGAGAGCAGTAATTACTGATTTTTGCGTGTTTTTAAGAAATTGTGTACTGATATTTTAATTATATTTATATATACTATTCAATAATTTCTTTTCTTATTGCCCAACATTTCTTCAGACATCA
>JAPVRG010250213.1:0-23550 GCA_029783565.1 Rhagoletis cerasi
TTAATTTATTTTTTTTCATTAATTTTATTTTTCTTTTTTTCCTATTTTCTTTCCATACCTTTCCTCTCATTTTCTTTTATTTTCATTATAATTTTGTTTTCTTTTTTCTTATTTATACTTTTCTTATTTTATTTTATTTTATTTTATTTTATTTCGCTTTCGTTTCCTTTCTTTTCTTTCCTTTTCTTTTCTTTGCTTTTCCTTTCTTTTCTTTTCTTTCCTTTTCTTTTATTATTTTATTTTCTTTTCTTTTCTCTTCTTTCCTTTTCTTTTCTTTTCTTTTCTTTTCTTTTATTTTCTTCTATTTTCTTTTTTGTCTTTTCTTTTATTTCCTTTTATTTAAAATTTATTTTTCCCTTCCTTTTCTTCCCTTCTCTTCTCTTTTCTTATTTATTTTGTTTTCTTTTTTCTTACTTATATTTTCTTTATTTTCTTTTCCTTTCCTTTATTTTTTTTCTTTTCTTTTCTTTTATTTCCCTTTATTTAATATTTTTTTCCTTCCTTTTCTTCCCTTCTCTTTTCTTATTTATTTTGTTTTCTTTTTTCTTACTTACTTTTTCTTTTTCTTTCTTTTATTTTTTTTTTTTTTTTTCTTTTCTTTTCATTTCTTTTCTTTTATTTCCTTTTACTTATTTATTGTTCTTTTTTTCTTTTCTTTTATTTCCTTTTATTTATTTTTTGTTCTTTCCTTTCCCTTCCCTTTCTTTCTTTCTTTCTTTCTTTTCCTCTCTTCCTTTCCTTATCATCCTTTTGCTTTATTTTCCTTCCTTTTCTTTCGTATTTCAGCTCTTTAAATAAGTGATTCCAGCCTAGGCAAAGTCTCAAAAGTTGGAACGGCATACTTCTTTCGGTCGGAACACAGCTAAAAATTCTTTTTTGAGTGCTTGTTCAATTTATTTTGATTAATAGGGATACTTTATCTCCGACAATTACGAATGGCTTCGAAAACCAGTTTTTTATTTCTTTCCTTTCGTAGCGCAAAAGTGTCTCATATATTACTACATTTCAAAATTCCTCCGCTTCTATCCCGATCTCCCGCCTAGTTTCCGCAATATATTGGATTTGCGCAATTTTTACAACTTCATCACCAAGCGCGTTTTTTTTCTCAATTTCCGCTCATTATACACATTTACTGCAATGATTTTGCAAAACTAGAATGATTTGCTGATTTTGGACTGCCAAGAGGCAGCAGCGCTGCAGCATTGCGAATGCTGAGTATTTCCGATGACTTCAAGGACGAGAACGATAATGCGCACTCTTAGCTCTTGCATTATGCAGAAATGTCAATAATTCCAATTTATTTTCGGCGAACAAGCAAAACGAGGATGGGAAAAGGAAGGAGCACATACATATGCATGAACATACATATATGTATATGTAGTGCACGTTGACGACTCTGCAAGTGACTTGGCTGTGTAGCTGACAAACTCATTCGCATCAAATGCACGCGTGCCGACTAGGTACATGCCATTTGAAAAATAAAATGTTGTAAAAAGCATGTAGAAATGTGCGAGTATTCCAAGTCTGCCAAGTTACCAGCCAGCCAGGTTGTACACGGCTTACACTGTTGCCAGGCAGCCACACGGGCCGGGTCGTCTAGGAATGCATGCGACCTCCCATTTCCAACTTCATTTCACATGCGAATTCACACACACACACACAAGACACTCAACGAAGTAAGAGTGCACAACGTGCTGCTGTGTCATTCTTCGAATTCCCCTGCCATTGATTAATGGCTTTGACAGGCGGTACGAAAGTACGCAAGCGGGCATGAGTATGTACGAGTGCGATGAGTACCTACGAGTTCATTGCTAGAACAGACTACGACCAACAGCAATCGATTCAAAGGCTGATGAGGTACACAGACCCACAAATTTACATACATACATTGCATAAGTTTTTGTTTATGCACACCGACAGTCACATCTTTGGTTAACTTTATTCGTTCTACGCAGACTTCAGTTCCCCAGCGATTGAAGCTGACGGCGGAAAGAGTGCGCCATCGATGACGACAACGATGGCGACGAAGACCGTGATGGCGCAATGCGATATCCATAGACTTCAAATGCGATTGGCGGCAGCGGACGCGCCGTTGCCCAACTGAAGTGGCTGACTAAAGTTCTTGGCTGCGACCCGAGCCGCTGGCTGGTTGGCATTGGCACCGGCACCGGCACTGACACTGCTACTGCCACTGTCACTGTCATTGTCACTTAGTCATTTAGCCCCGTGCTTGCTTGGGGACGTTCGCTGTTGGTATGATTTTCTAGCCGGGAATTGCTTGGCACTGCTCCCAACGCACAGACAAGCGTTGTTGCCAAGTCACCGCATTTTACAGATGGAAGTAAAATAAAATAAAAAAAACTATAAATGTAGTATAAAATTCACGAGTAAATACATTTGTACATTAAGCTACGAGGCGTCTTTCTCCCGTTTGGCGCATGGCATCACGCGCGTAACGAACTTTTGCCAATTTCTCGAAGACGCCGCACTTGAACTCACTCTCCTTGTCATACCGCGCTCTTCCTGCTTCTGTAGTACGGCACTTCATCGCGAATGCCAGTTTTCCCAACAAAAAAGAGAGCAAGAAACGAAAATAACTTTAACTTTACAGCGTCAATGTGCGCGCGCTGGCCTTTTTCACTTTCTACGCCACTTTATACCCTCTTTCCTTTATTTTAATTTTTGTCTTGATAGCTTTTGCATTTTATATGCCTGCGCGCGAACATCGACTCGACTCTTGGGAATTCTTTAGATATGTATGTACATTTGAGTTTATTCGATAAAAGCACTTTATGTAGCAGTAAACAAAAAAAATTCGCTGAGTTTATTTTAATATGCAGACTAATGCCAGTGGCGCTTACAGCCCGAAAAGCAGACGAGGCAGGTCATTAGAGTCTCTTCATGCAGTCGTTAAAGTGTTATGCCAAAAAATAGCTGCCAAAAAGTCTTATGTAGCGTGTGAAAATATTAGCTTTAGAGTTTGGCCAGGAAACCGGTGGAATTTTAAATAGTCAAACTCATACAAAAGAGTATTCGTATGTAAATATTTCACACACTGGTATTCACACACTCCCGCAAGGGAGTTACAATAACTCTAACAGCCAATCTTGTCATTTGGTTTCATGCAAGCTTTCCACTCCACTCTATTATGGCTTTTAGCCAACTTCAATTAATTTGCTGAGGTGCAATACAATAGATTATTATTAATACTCACTTGGCATCGTCCACGCATTTTGGGTTCGAAACGCGCAATTTTAAATCTCTACCGTTGTAGACACAACAAAGAATACTTATTCAAAGCAGAAATGATTTGTCCGCAATCCATTTCAAACTGAATGAGTGTAAAAGAATAACCTGCGGAACCTATAAATCGCTGCGACTAGCTCTAACAGCCACTTCCTTCCATTCGAATGACAAATGTTTCATCTTCGGATGCAATGATAAGCTCCAGCTGACTTATTGCTTCCTCGCATTTTTACATTTCTCGACATTTTAGGCAGCATCTAAAACTTGAGCTGTTCCGCTCGCCTTACTAACCTTCTAATGGGTGGCGTAAAAAGTCATTGCGTGTGTTTGCAACGGCCTTGGCAGCACTGCAGTCATTCACCCATATACAGGGTGTCCCAGAAGTAACCTGCCAAACTTTAGGAGAAGGTAGGTGGGGGGTGAGCTCCCTGATAAGCAAAAATTTTTCAGGTAAAAGTGTCACCGTTTTTGAAATATTACTTTTTTTTTTTCAATTTAAAAAAATCGGACTTTTTCACATATTTTCTTCAACTGCATGTAAAAAAAATCATATTTTTTTTTAATTAAAAAAAAATTTTGTTTATTTAATTTTTATTTTTTTTTTAATTTACATGATGTGAAAATACATGACAAGGGCCTTTTCACGTATTTTCTTTAACTGCATGTAAAAAAAATTTCTTATTTTTTTTTAATTACAATTTTTTTTATTTAATTTTTTTTTTTTTTTAATTTACATGATGTGAAAATACATGAAAAGGCCCGATTTTTAAAAATTCAAAAAAATTTAAAGAGTGGTAGTACGCACCTCTAAACACTCAGCTGCAGCGGCTGCGAAGGCCAGGTTGGTACGAGGTCCTAAAATACCTGCACCTACATCCCCGAGCCATCTGCGCACCGGAGCCCTTCTACCCAATCTTTGCGATCGGAGATTTTCTGTAGAAGCAGTCTTTAGATAGTCGAAGTTTAGCTTCCTCGTGGCTGCTGTTTCTTGAATAAGAAAAGAAGCGAACGAGAATTCAGTTACCTTGGCGAAAGCTGGCAAAACTGCAATGAACAAAGCGTTGAATAATTTTTTGATTGATACTTAATATTTATATCTATAGAAAAAAAATGGTTATGAAAAAGATACTTACAAAAAATATGCAATGATTTTTTGCTCCACCCAATATTTGCTCATTTTTTATGTTACTATTTTTTTCTTCAGATTTTATTACACTTCTCCGTTGCGCTCGTAATAGGTACTCTTTTTTTAAATATTTTTTGCTTTTTATTTCATTTATTCTCTTCCATTCTTACCTTCTTCTTATTCTAGCTGCTGGTTGCTTTTCCTTTGAATTTTTCACATTAATTTTCTTCCAAATATGTATGATTTAGGTTTTCTCTATGCCTTCCCGTTTGCACTAAATCACTACCGCCCGCTTCTTTTTTCCCACTAGCATGTGTTCATTCTTTTTTAGTTCCGCTCCCCATATTTTTTCTTTCGTTTTATTATGGTACTCGCACTCTAAACTTTATGTGCTTTCTACTTTATTTTGCTCGCGTATTTCTTCGAGTTTCCCATTATTCATTTTATTTATTTCACTAAGGTTAGCTGTCCCTGCTCCTACTTTTCGATTCACTTTTCTCATTTTTCTCCATTTATTTCTTTTTATTTGCAACTTCCTCTGAACTTCCAGGTTTCTCCCACTTCCTCCTACTTGGTCACATCAAACACCACCTGATTATTTTATTTGCAAGCCGCACGCCTCCTCACGTCTCACCGCGACGTAACCACGAATGCGCCATCCGTTTCCATTACCACGTCAGTGCAGCGTCCGTCCCCAGTGGGTACTTTAAACTGTCACACTATTCACTTGCCTGCGGCTTACTCAGCCTTCCCCGCAAAGCGCAACGTCATTTAAACATGCATGCATACTAGGGTGATGACTCGGTTTTTTCAAACCGGTTTTCCTCGGTTTTTTCATAAATTTTTGGGCGGTTTTTTCTAAATCATGATTTTTCGAATATCGAATACATCGGTTTTTTTTTTTCAAACCCTGTTTTTTACATAGATTTTAAAGTTACAGCTTTTGAGGTATGGTCGAAATACGGCAGCGTGTCAACTCATTTTACATCCATTATATTCTATTTAAAAATTCGAGAGCACGCTGTCTGTAGTTTTGTTAGAATGATTACAAAAACGAATAGTGGAACGTCGAGTTAAAGTTCTTCAAACACTGATTTTGTACTTAAGTAATGGGAAATTTCCTACCGGTGATTATTTTTTAGGATATGGTTCCCAAAGTGACATAAAAAATGCTCGTTTGAATTGTATTCCCGGTTATTTGGGAATGATCAAAATGACACATCTGATTTCGGTGAGGAGCTAAGTTTTTCGGTCTCAGATAATGATTTACAAAGCGAGTTGGACAAGATGATTAAAGAGGCATTCAAATCCCAAATAATTTGCAGAAAAAATGCAACAGGGGCATTTTAGAAGATTTTATATATTTAGAAAAATGTCATAAGAGGCCAGAAAATCTTAAAAAATTATATAACGCCTTACTGACAATAAGCAAATTGAGCGAACGAGCATTTTCAATATCAAGTTTTATAAAAACTAAAGAAAAAATATATTGACTGCAAAACATTACAACTGCATTTTATTTTTAAAAGATTATTTTCATAGAAATAAATGTATTTAGTTACATGTACTTTTTTCTTACTTAGAACAAATATTGAGTTTTTGATGAGATCTCATTTACATTTTTGCTTTGTATTGATATTGTTTTTAAATAAACAATTTAACTTTTCCTATTTTCGCTTTTTTAGCTTACCGTAGAAATTTTTATTTACATAAGGTGTTATGAGGCTGCCAATTACTTAAAAAATCCGGTTTACCCGGTTTTTTCCTGATTTGAAAATTAGGAACCGGTTTTTTCAAATTGCCATATTTCGAATAATTCGAAAACCGGGTTTTAAAAAAGTCTAATAATCGAATACTCTAATGCATACATACTTACATATATCCCGCCACCATTGCACGCACTGCAGCATGATTTCTCCTCCGTACATCCCGCGCTCATGGCCAGCCACCTACGCTTTTTGCCCTTCCGTCGATTGTGGCTTTTCGACATATTTAATGTTGCGTCGGAAATCGGCGTCGCATTTATATAAATTTTGTATTTCATTACAATTGTCATGAATTCTTTTATGCAGATGAATGGCTGCCGCATTGCTGCGGGTACGTATGTACGTACATATGTAGGTGTGGGTGAGGTAGAGAACTTAAGTCGGAGGACAACTGTTGGCATTGTATTGTTAAGTTTGCGGCTCGTATAATGTTACAAAGCTGCGTTCTCAAGAGCACGCGGACGGACAATAAATATCATATACAACTACTTCAGCGAGAACAGAGTAAAAAAATGAGCGTCGTTCAACACAAGCATGTAGATCCTTACTACTACCTTGCAAATGCCTGCCGCAAAATCCTCAATGGCACGTTTTCTCATGCATAAATTTTACTCGCTTATTATTTTCTGTTTCTTTTTTTCCACTTCTGCTCTTTTCATTATTTGCAATTGCTATTACGGTTTTTTATTGCCATCGTTTGCTTACTGCCAACACATTTGTAATGAGCCATGGCTGGTTGGCCCACACTTCTCCAACAATGATTGCATAGCCAACGAGTAAACGTTAAGTTGAGTTGAGTTAATCAATAATTTATCGACTTTTCACTTGCAACTTGCTAAGCTATATTATGTGCACTTGTGCTTGTATGTAGAGTATGTATGCACGTACTTGTCTATTCACTGTAGAATGTATTGTTGCTTTTGTTCGGTTGTTGATGCGCAAAACTTTTCCATTTCGATTTTTAAGGAGCACTTGAGCTGAGCATTGATCGTTTGTGCTCTGATGCGAAACCTTTTGAGTAAAACTTGCTGTGAATGGTATTCATTGAAGTGGCACATTCAAGAAGTTCGTTGTGTAGTGTTGCCAGATTGGTGAATTGCTCGTGAAATGTTTATTACAAAGAAAGTTTCAATAGTGCACTATTTGTTAGTTAAATAAGCCTCAGTATAATGAGCCATGGCGTATGAGTAACATTATTGCCTACTCATATTTCCAATCGATCATGCGAAAGTGATAAGTCGCAGCATAATACTTTCCACTGCAATTTTGTAGATAATTTCGTCCTCAACAAAATAGTCTTTTGGCCTTAGGGCAGTAAATGCATTTAATTTGACGTAGGCAGAGTTCTTGGACAAAATTGTTAGTTTTGCATTAATTTAAATAATACCCCGATATTTAGATATACATATATATGGGGTGTTATTTGTCAAAAATTGTCGTAACATAGAAAGGTATCCTTTTGAAGATATACTATTGTAGTTTTTCTTGCAATGTAGCCTTTTGGAAAACACAAGATGGCGTATAAACTAACTGCAAATTAGAATTTTCTTTATAACTCTGGAGAACCCAACAATAAAAAAGAAAAAGTAAAAGCGGTTTCCTATGTTTCTGGGGTTGTTGATTACGAATGTGGAGCTTGATTTTTAAAATTCCAAATGGCGTATCCAATATGGCGGCCAACAAAACTAAAACCGATTCGATTCGCTTGAAACGTTTTCTCCGTGGGTTTTTGAGGTCGCTAACTACGAATGTGAAGTCAGATTGGGAAAATTTAAAATGACGGTGATCAAAAACATCAAAATCGATTATATTCGCTTAAAACCTTACGATCGGGAACTCTTAAGGTCGCTGATTGCGAATCTGAGATCAGACTTTGAAAATTCTAAATTGTGTATACAATACTATACATATTATAGTATTGCATCTACCATCTACCACGAAAAAGTTAAAATCGAACGTACGTACATGGCGTATGAGTAACGCTCGTATCTCTTTTCGGACAAAAAACTGTATATTGCTGCGAAAAATTCCGTTTCGCAGTATCTCCACCTAAAAAAAAGTATTTTTCACAGTACGAGTATGAGTTTTTTTTTAACAGTTTTCCAATAAAGTAAAGGAACTGCTGGTACTAAGTGTACCTATTGGAAACTCCGCGACAAAATGATATGGTCTAACAAAAGCCCTGTAAATCCAAATTTCTAACTTTATACAAAAATTAGAAAAATTCAACAAAGTTGCACATCGACAATTTTCTAGTTTGAAGTGTACACAAAATACCGTTGAATTTGAAATTTTTTTTGCTGACAGTAGCATGCATTTTCTTCCATACATAGCTATTATGTTCGACTTTCTTTTTTTGGTTCGAAGAAATTAATAGCACCGTTGCCAAACAAATTTTCAAAAATCAACGCAAATTCTGAGCCTCCGTTTTATTTTGCTAGAATTTAATGAGCTACAAATCTGCGTACTTAAAGTTTGTTGCGAAAATTTGTTGAATTTTTCTAGAAAGTTTTAATTGTGGATTTATATGGTTTTTAAGTATTATACAATGAACTAGACTTTAATAAAATATTAGTAAACACTAAACAAACAAAAGAAAATTAGTCAAAACTGGTTGAAATGTCGTGTCCATATTTTTTGACATAACTGTATGTATATGCATTTTTATAGCTTGTTTCCACGAATGACTGCCTGTTAGCTTATATCGATTTGTATCAATGAATGTGAAATTTATACTACTGTTGTGAATAAAAAAAATTAGGTAGCAAAATATAGTTTGTTTTCGTACAAATGCAGTATTTTGGAAAAAAACAGCAGTTTCCCTTTTTGGAATCCAAAATGAAATATAATACTGCCAAAAAAAGTATAGATAGGAGCGTTACGTACGAGTAATATGTTAGTAAGAATATCGAACAGTTGATTGCTGGTAATTTCTCAAGACATTTCAATTTTTCATCAAAAAAATTGGGGATGTAAACCGCTGCAGTTTTTATCGATCTTTGTACACAACACTCTCACGCTTCTTTTGATGTCAATTACAGCTCCGTAGTCGCCCGTGTTTGGAAAATACAGCCTAGGAAAGATCATAATTTTTCCAAAAAGAACTACACAAATTTGATCACGAATCGCAAGAAAACTTTACTTTTACTTTTTGCAAATCAAGCAAACTCCACTTTTATTCTCATAACCACACTATTTTACTTACAAAACCAAAATGGCCAAAAGCTTCTTGCACTGCCTTACAAACAGCCTTCGAAAATCAGTAAATTTTTGTAATAAAATTTTTTTCTAATATTTAAGTTTAACATTCATAGGTCTGTCACAAAGAATATACATACGCTGTTGTTATTTAAGTACATTTAACTACTACTTGGGTATCCTTATATTTTATTAAGTAACTATATTTTTTTAAGCGAAGTTGATTTTTGGAATTAAGACCACTCAGATCGGGTATATCTAATATTGTGGGGATGTTAGATTTTTTGATGTGCTGTTTAGTAATTCGTGCCATATTGACTAGACTAGTCGGCATATGGGGTATACTTTACAAAGGCAATGGCATTAAAAATATTCCGTTATTTTAATAGTTCCATGCTTTAAAAGCTTTAATGAAAAATGTCCATCTGGGTACCTTAAATTATGTAAACTAGAGGCCAATGAGTTCCAGCTGTATAAAATTGCTAACTGTAAGGATAAATATAATTGATTTAAATGGTAATTTTGTATTTACACTCCATTTAAGTAGGAAAATATTTATGTATGTATGTACATTGAAAACTCCTCGTGCAGTACAAATAAGCTCGCGCGCATACACTCAATACATACATCAATCACATTTATTGTGTTATACTATCGAACAGCTGTTTGCTAAAGCAACTAAATTATTCGTGTCCTTTCGCATGGTGTGGCTTGGCGGTCAATGTTTATTACTATCCTGCTAGCGTTTTGCTTAAGTTTAATTTGACTTTTCGCTTGAATAATTGTGCGTACTTACATAGATAGTTGAATACTAACGGCATTTCCAGCGCGCCTTCACTAATTCATCGCCACAGCAGCGTTCATTAGCTTTCGCCAAAGCCTTGACTGCTGCTGCTGTTGCTACTAGCGATTTTACAGACCGTCTAAGGAATATTAATCAACAGTAAATTTTCCAAATTGTTTAGTTTGGCGCGATGACTCGAAGTGAGCTTTGCTAGAGTGAAGGATAGGGACGGAATAAGCTGGAATGTATGTAGAGTGGTCGAATATTGGGTGGCTGGCTCATTGTTTTCGTATCCATTGTGAAAGCTCATTACAGTTGTAAACAAGGCAGTAAATGCCGCTTATCGTTGTACGCCCAGCAGTTAGCGGAGTACGTACATATGTACATACATAATTGCAATGCTAGGCCACTTGAAGTTTTCAATTTGCTGTCACATTGCAGGCAAATAACTTGTAGCGGTATTCGGTTATCTCATAAGCAAGCGCCTACGTTGGTATGGAAGTGCAAATAAATACATATGTAAATACATACATGTATGTATGTGCGTACCTTATTTGTCAAGCGCATTGCTGATGCACTATTATGCTGTTCAAGCACATGTCAACAACATGGGAAACATGCGCTCAAGTGTCGCATTAAGAGTCTGCTCTGCGGTTTGCCGATAAAGCTCCACATAGTGCATACGCATATATAGATATGTAAATATGTATGTACGTAAGTACTCAAATAACTAGACTATGCCTAGCACTCATATGACTGCGAATAGTTATATGTATGTACTAACATGTGTATGTGTATGTAAACAAGAATGTATGTATGTATGTGTGTTAGCTCTTATGTAGCCTATTGTTCGACATTTGTATGCAAATGCTTTTCCGTATCACCATTTTAATTTATATTTTATTTGTTTAAGTACCACATTTGTGTACCACAATTATTGCGTGCCTCCATAGCTACTTGACTGACAGCGTCGTCCACCTTCCTTCCTCTCTCACTCTCTCTTGCTTCTCCTTGGTGTACGAGTACCTCCGGCCATGCAATTATTCGCTTGGTAGCCAAATATTTCCGTGTCATTTACAATTAGTTGCTTTAATTGTCTGGGAGTCAGTCAGTCCATCCATTTGTTTGTCGACCTCTTCAAACTAATATCGATTTAATTGCAGGAAAAAGCCAACATTTAGACCACAAACTAACATTTGGTTAAGAGTATGTTGCTGGCGAGTGGGTCTAAGTGACACTCCAGGCTGTCATGGCTAACAACAATGCCACACGGCCACGCCAACAACGACGGTGGCGACAATGTCAAATCAGAGCAATGTTGTCACACCATCGAACATGCAAAAGTGCATACATACATATATGTATATGAACACACACATACATGCATACATGTGTAGTACATATGATAGTACATGCATATATGTATATAAATATTCACAGACCCCAATTGGTATTAGCAGCACCGCCATTTCTTTTAAGGCTTTTAAAATTACCAAGTGCCATTAATTTTTTATTCTAGTTGGCATCTCAAATTACAAATAGCCAGTAAAGTACAACAAAGTTAATTTTCTGTAAAACATTTAGGCAAATAAATATAGCTGTTAGTGGCTTAATTAGCTAATTAAGGTGATAAATGAATACATACATATGTATATTACTTAGCACCCAATGTCTAATTAGCACTTAAGTTCCGTATTGAGTCCTCAGATACTTAGCTCTGTTCCACAACTTGGACAGGAAATGCATGGGTTATTTTTTTGTTTTTGCTTTCCTGGACTTCTGGTCATTTCACTATTTTTGTGACACACATTTTCGCATACTCTCTAATTACCGGGACCAGATCCGAACTGTACGGAATTGAAGCTAATATTTTGAAGCCAACCATAAATTTAGTATTGTGTTGGGGCTATCTCAGGGCAGATCCTGTTTCTCATTACAGTTGGTCATAGGAAATTCTGAACTACTTACGTTTGTTTTTGTATCCAGAACAGCTGCAGCAGTCATGGAAGCTACTGAAAGCAGGTGCCCAGTAAAGACGGTGACAAGTCTACCCATGTCAGGTTTGAGCTTCGTTAATAGATTGGACGTCTCCTTAAATCATATCCGAGCTGAGGGGCGTACCCAGATAGGAGCTATGGGGGGTTTTACTCAATCGTTTCGAAACTAAAACAAGCAGAACAGTAAAACATATAATCTGCTATGCACATAAATATTTTTCTTAACAAAAAAAAGCATTAAATTTACATTAATGTATTAACTAATACAAATTTTATAAATGTAACATACAAGTTGTGTCAAGGGTCAAAAACGTAACTTAAAAAACAAGCTTTTAGCGCAAAATTAATACGCCTGTTTTTCAATATTCAAATTTCTTTTGGCGTAATTCGATCGCATTGATAAAAAAAAATATTAGTATTTTAAAAACATACATTTTTAAAATAAAACTTCTTTCGTCGCATGAGAGTGATTTGTCAAGTTCGCGAGATGCCACTTTTCGCCACGTTTGTCTAATTTGTCTCGGGAATGAGATAAAACATTCCACAGTGATGAGAAAAAATGAGAGAGAAAATCATGTACATATGTAGCATACTGAGAAAAGAGTTTATTTACGTCAACTAAATATGTTTCTCTAAAAACATGATTTGGTTGTAGTTAAATTATTTGGCTATAGTTACCGAATCTTGTGTTGAGAGAAAAATATTTAGCTGACTTTTCCTTTTTTTTAACTTTATTCTGTTCTTACCAAAAAGTAACATTTGTTTGAAAAGTTAAATGAAAAAGTTACATTTTTATAATGATCATATCAAAATGTCACATTTGCCATCAGTTGCACCAAAAAGTAGCGTTTGGTTTTTTAACCAACTTCTAATGGCTAAAAAATCCAGCTTATTTAAAATTCAAATAATTCCATAGTTTTATGTTTACAGAATAAAACTTTCTTTAGGGATCAATGGTAAAAAAAGGTTGTCAATTTATTTCAAATTATTTATGATTAAAATGTAGCGTTTCGGTGTGGAACTCCACTATTGTTGTTTATTCCAACGTTTTCATCAAATAATCTCCTTTTAAACACTAAACAAAGATATTCTAGTGTTATGTGATTTTTGCTCTTTTCAGTTTTCTGTCAAATGCAAAAAAGTAAAAATATGGACTCTGAATTTATTCATTATTAATTTCGATTTTTTTTATTGATTTTGATTCGACTACATGAGTAAACTAATACATTTATTACTTTCTCTTTCTTTGCAGGTAAGAAAATCTACATACTGAAAGCTTAAAGGTAGAGCTAAATTTTATATTGTAAGTTCGAAATCAAGCTCAACCTAAATTATTGTTTAAAGAAGATGAGGTAATTTGGTATTTTATTACATACATACATGTAGTATCGTCTTTTTCTTATTCTGAACTTTCTTTAGAATCTATAGTTAGTTTGAATCCTTATTCTTAACATAAAGTGCACATACATATGGGCGTATCCTGAAAGTAGCCAACCAAAAGCAAAAAAAAACAAAAATCCACCTAGGCCAAACTTGGTAATGTCAAACGATAGCTGTGTATGTATTATTGCAACATATCAACGTTTTACTGACTGCTTTCCTAATATTGAATTTTTTGCAGTAAACAGACTTTCAAAAAAGCTTCCCCCTAATATTGCGAAAGAGATTGATAAATAATTGAAAACATGTGTTATAGCTTCGTACATCCTATGTTTTTTAAGACTTATACCAAAATCAAAATTTGTGAATAATGGTCTAAAGGGATATCCAAAGTTTTTCTATATAAGAAAAAGAGAAGTAACGTTTACTTTACTTGCCAAAATTTTACTACCAAAGCTAGTTTGGGTTACTCTCGTTACTTGCGTACTAATTTTCCAGGAAAACTAAAGGATACCCAAAAGTAATGACGCAAATCTACAAAAACTTGAAACTTGAAACTTGAAA
This sequence comes from Rhagoletis cerasi, assembly GCA_029783565.1. Classification (NCBI taxonomy): domain Eukaryota; kingdom Metazoa; phylum Arthropoda; class Insecta; order Diptera; family Tephritidae; genus Rhagoletis; species Rhagoletis cerasi. The sequence goes on from JAPVRG010250213.1 coordinate 14,062, forward strand.
ACGTGAAAGTATCCTTCTTTTTTTAAATTGGCTCTTAGTTGCGAATTAATACCAATTTTTCGAAATTTTCGCTTGTTAAAGTTTGGAAACTTGTCTTTTCCAGGAAAGGTTGTCAAAATTAATTTATGCTACCTAATAAAGAAGCATTGAACTTGAAAAATAAGAAAAACAGAGATTAGTGTACTTATGTACAAAATTTCAGTTTCTAAAGAAACCAGCAGATATTCGTATTCAAAAATTTTAAATTTGATTTAAATCACTTTGCTGTAGATCAAATAATTCTCAAATTTCACGCAATGCACAGCCATGAGATGTGCCTTTAGTTTGGTAAAAATTACGTACATTCAATTGTATATCTCAAATATATGGCGAAAAGTTTCGATGCATCGCTAGCTTCCCAGCTAAGCTTTTGCTTCAACTGTCTAAATAACTTACAAATATCAGCCAACAAATGCTTAAAAGTGTCTTAAGGGCCAATATATATTCATCGAAGCTGTGTGAAATGCATTATTGGATGACATGTCGACCTATGTGTGGGTCCTTGGAATACCCTTGGAAAATCCTATTGAGAATTCTAAATTTAAGCCGTTAGAAATGGTATTTTTGTGCGAGGGGATAAGGCTCAGCACACTTTTCAATACACTTTTGATCATGTTTTTTAAGTTAGTTTTACAAAATTTGAACAAAAAATTTCGTTGATGTATTTTGGAACGAACTTGTCAAACTTGGTTTGGAGACAAACCGTTTTCGGCGATGTGCCATCTTCAGTGTCCGTTATTTTCCGCAATAGAATATATTGTATCCAACTCTTTTTTGTACGCCTCCTTTGTTAGAGAAGTTCCTTCGAGCCTTGTTATTAGCTATCTAAATGCTGCCAAAATATTTTTTTTATTTTCACTTTTATTTCAACATAGTTTGATTAAAAGAAAAATACTGATAAAAATAAAATATATTTCACACAAACAACACAAAATAAAAGTAATCTTAAAGCTATTTCTCGAATACATGCTACCAACCAATTTTATTTAACCTTATTCTAAAACAAAATTAAGGCGTCTTGATTTTTTTGCGTCAAAGTCATTAATCACTTCTTCAGTGTCCATATCAAATCTGCGGTGAACACTCATTAGGGCTAAGCCATTCAGTCTGTCTGCTCCGGTCGAGTTCCGCAAGAAGGTTTTCAGACGTTTAAAAGCCGAAAAAGAACGTTCTGCAGTACACGTAGTGACAGGCAATGTTTCATAAATTTTTAATAAATAAAAAATTTTTGTAAATATTTAGCTCGCCTAAAAAGTAATAGCCACAAATATATAAACGTATTAAGAAGTATCTATAATAACACTGTACAGCACTCGGCTGGGTATTGGACCAATCCAACTTTTTATAAGAGACGTTTTTCGAAGTTAGCCTCCGAAATCGAGATGTGGGCCTTCGAAGATCGAAATTGGCCTTTGGTAAAAAATTATTCTTAATTATTGTAGGTAAATAACTTATATTAAAGGTATTATAAGGGATCAAAATTCATATCTTCGAAAAATTAAAAACCTTATATTTCAAAAACTTTTGAACTGATTTAAAAAAAATCAATATCGTTTTAAAGGTGATTAAACGTTACTTCTTCTGATAGGCATATTCAAACATCATATTTATTTATATATCAAATTAAAGGTAGTTTTCTCTTTTATTTAAATACAGAATTCATTTGTATTACTAATAAGCATTTTTTTTTTAAATATTTTTTTATAAAAAAATAGTTATTACTTCCTGTTAAATGTTTCTTCTCAAATTTTTGTACACGGGGTATACAAATATGCATATCAGAAGAAAGGGCGTATAATCGCCTTTACAACGATATTAATTGTTTCTCATATCGGTTCGAAAGTTTTTTAAATATCAGGTTTTTAATTTTTCGAAAATCTGACATTTAGCCCCTTATAACACCCGTAACACAACTTTACACAAAAGGAGTTATAAACCATTTAAATAAGAAGAAAAGGCGGACCAAACCCGACTTCGGAAACGGAGAAATTATGACTCAATCTCCTAAAATTATTGGTTTAGTCCATACCCAGAAAAAAATTTATTTTGCCGTATAGTGTAATTTGAGTTATTACACAAAACTTTTTTCAAATATAAAAACTCTATTCTTCAAAAGTGACGTGTAAAGTGAATTGTAAAACCTAATTACTTTCCCATAAGGAATAGTTATTAACATCTTATTGTCGGAGTCCCCCCAAATACGGGCTTGTCCATTAGTATTCCCGACGTTGGATTGCCCATTCCTAGACCGTTCGTTCATTTGAATATTTTATTGTTGAACTTGGAATAATTCTGATTTAGTGTGACCTTCAGAGCATTGATTATTTCTTTGGCTACTTCTTTCCCCATTTCCTCACAGAGTAATTCGTGTGTGATGTTAAAATTTTTCGTAATCTACTTATGAAAAATATTAAATATACTTACGAGTTGCGAGCACATTTTGGTGCGGTTAAATTAAAACTTACACCGCAGGAAGCGCATTTTTATTTAAACGTCCTTTGCCATTATTTTTTGCAGCCTGGAAGTCATTCAGAGTAAAATGATTGCTACAGATTCGAACATCTTTTAAAACATCGCTAGAGATGAGGCCGCATGCATCCACCCGTTTCTTGCAGACGCTTTCATCTTTTGGAAAACTGTGTTTTAATGCAAAATGCCAATAAGCAATTTAGAAAAAAATTACACATTCTGACTAATTCACTTTTTATAAATATATACTTACGAATGCAAGGAAATTTGTCTCTCTTTTTTCCACATAAAAAACATCGATGCGACATTTTTTAAGTGTAATTTATGCACATTAAACTTAAATTTCGTTTTTCAAGCTAAAAATTTAACCACCGCCACTGAGATTTGTTTTCAATTTATGTGTCAATTTTGAAATAAGCTTGTTCGGTTTTCTTTTTCTTTTCGCTATATATCCGTACTGTAATTTTTTCGGATTGCACTTATAGGTACTAGCAATATACATAGAAGTATTACATATATGCTCTTAGCTAACTAATGACTGTAAAAACGGCACATAGAAATACAAAATTCCAATTTACCGAAATGGTCTAACAACCTTGAAATCAGATTGATTAACAGTTACATACATATGAATTATGTAAATATGTCTACTAATCGATAGCATATCTAAATCACGATTTCGTGTGCTGCCTTTTTGAAAATGCTACAGAAAATATGTATCAAAATATTTAGTCGCTATTTTCAAAGGACGCAGAAACTCATACATACATATGTATATGTATGTACGTGTGTGCTTATGTACATACTCCTAGTTAGATAAATCCATATTTAATACAGACCGTATGCCAATAAACTTATCTTTTTACTAACAAAATCTACCGAATACTATAAATGTATGTATGTAGTATGTAAGAAGCTTATAAATAAAATATAGTACATAAATGTATACCGGTATGTACGCGAAAACGCCAGCAGTGAGGCCAAAGTCGAAGATGGGATGGTGTGCGGCAAAAGCGCCAAGGCCAATGTATTTTTAGGACGAAAAAGTGGGGGTATCTACATACATACATACGCACATACATACGTTTTGTACGAACGAATGTATATTGTTGCACCTAAAACCTAAGGTTTGCTTAAATCATGACTTGCGCTCTCTCGATCGATAAACAATAAAAAAAAGTATTGAATATTTTATGCTGATTTCTGCGGGGCCAACCGACAAAGTATGACAGCGTACGTGAGTTGGAAAATTTTTGCTTGCAAGCGTGCATACAAAGAAGCAAACGGCAATACAATAGGGATTCTCGAAGTCTTATAAATTCCCTGCACGGCGCACGGATTGCACGGTTTGCAAAGCTTTCGCATAGGAAAATCGGTTTTCACCGTGCAATTCGCGGACCGTGCAAGCGCTTTGCAAGACTTCGAGAATCTCCCTAATTTAAAAGAACATAAGCATACATGTTTACATATATATGTATGCAAAGACAGTAATGTGCCACATATGTACATTAGGCAGCATTACTCGCCATAGCAAAGAAAAAACAAAAATCGGTACAATTTTTATACTGGAATTATAAAATCTATTATATTTTAAGACTTCCGCCAAAATATTTCGAAAAAATATTAAGGTTTACGTGAGCTGGACCGATTTGAAAATACCTCCAAAATTTAGTTTTTTTAAATAATATTAGTATATAAAAATATTTTTTTCAAAAAATCACCTCAAATTATAGAAGAGTTAAGTTTTAAAGACCTGAATAAAAGTGTTTAAAAATTTTTTTAACGGAATCAAAATAATGAGATTTTTGATGTAATTTTCCAAATCGGTTCAACTCACGTAAACCTTAATATTTTTACGAAATTTTTTTTGCAAAAGAATTATGGCTTTATTCATAAAAAATAAAATAGATTCAAAAAGCTTTATAAATTGACGTTTTCATACATTTTTCAATTTATAAACCTTTTTTAAAGCTATTTTATTTTTTATGAATAAGGCTGTTAAAATATATGTAATAGATTTTATAATTGCTATCGAAAAACTGCAACCTTATTTGGTGATGCACCCTAATGTACAGTATTTAACTATAGAAACGTTTTCTAACCGTATTTTTTCACAAAATTCGAGCACTCCAACTACTATCTTTTAGGGACTGCACGCCTCTTGAGAATACAAATACATAACTGCATTAAGCCACAAAAAAAACGAATACACATTTACAAATATGCCAATATCAATTACGCTTTGTTTGTGCCACTTTAATGATTTTAATTGCAATAATCGCTTTCTGCCAATCACGCACAACCGTTATTGCTTTGCTAGTACTTTCGAACTTTTACAACTTTAGCGGCGCCTATGTGTTGTTAAATTTCCCAAGCACAATGGCCATTAGTGTTAGACAAAGCAAAAAAGTGTTATACAAATTGTTATAAAAGTAGTGATCCGTGAGAGACATAAACGCAAACACACGTTTGAAACGGCCCGATGGCAAATGGCGGCTAGTGGGACCAGGCTATCAGTCCACGCACTTTGCAGCTGCGCCTCAATCTACCCTCAATCTTCCTGCAAACATGCGCTGCGGCCGCCGCCGCCGCCATTACAGCGCCCACTCCCAAGGGTTTCTGCTCGGCCGCCTGGTCTCATCGCCATGACTTCATTATTAAGGCCATTCATAGCAGTCCATCTAAGCATGTACATATGTTATCTACATTTACTGGGCTGCCTCCTGCACAGCCTTGACGGCGGCAATCAGGCATCTGCCCCGCATTTCTTTACACAGACAGACTCGTGCGTTTTATACATAAATAACTTATAAGCTATATTTAAGCTTGCAACTAACTTACACACTGAAACATTTACCAAGGACATAACACATTTAGCAGCGGTTTTTGGGGTACAGCCCATTTTGCTTTAGAAAACTCGTTTTTTTTATTTATTTCTGATTAAATTTTCAAATTACCTCTTCTCCTACTGCTCTTGCTTTTACTTGTTTATATTTTAATTACATTTCTAGCTGTATTGCTTATTATTTTAAAATGGTGGCGCAATAACCTTATTAACCCCTTGATGGGTTTAAGATCTTTCTCGAATACATACTGTTTAAGCGCGATTGCTAACACCAGGCGCCTAAATGCATGCTATGAATGCTGCATGTGTAAAAATTTCCTTCATAATATTTATGAAATTTTAGCATATGCACTTCTCAACCGCCATGTAATACAACTTTCTTAATTTATAATTTGATGGCAGCTTAAAGTATGTTAGGCCTAGTCTGATGCATCCTCCGAATAATGCTTTCGGCGTTTTTTGCGGACTCTGCATGGCTTACAACCACATATAGTCACCTATAGTTACCATTGGCCATAGTGTTTACCAACCATTTTTGCTTGAATAAATCTTTTTTTTTTATATAAATGCATACATGTAAACATACTGGTCTCCCCTCTCACTGAGTTATTCACATACTATACACGTAAGTATATACATAAGTACGTGTGTACATACAAATTTTCATATTCCGCAGTGACATTTGACAGTTGTTTTTATATATTCGTGATTCACAAATATTTTCGGGATTATTAGAACTTCAAAAAGTAGTTTAGAAGAGAAGTTGCATTCAAAGCGAAGCCATCTGTTCTCTCCTTTAGATATGTACCTAAAAATATCTGTTCTGTATAAGCCTATCTCTACTTATAGGACAGTCAATATAGCACTTAAGGTGGAAAAAATTCCGCACAGGATAAAAAAGGTACCATGCTTTTCAGAAAAATATTTTTAATCAGACTAAGAAAATGTCATCTTTCAATTCGATATTGAAATTAAATATTTTTAACTAATTAAAAACTATTGTCAATTATAAAACTGACGCACAAATGTAAAAAAATACGAGAAGTCGTCGTAATTGGCTGAAACTTTATTTCTGCAAGGATTACTTCACGGTGATTTCAAAATTGAGATCGGGACTTTTACCGGTTACCGACTTCGAAAAATCCGGGTTTTTAGTATCGGTTACTAATTTTGAGAAAAGCGGGGTGGTGACCCCCATTTTTTATTATGGTAATTTCAAAAATGAAATCGGGTTTTTGTGATGGTTATCAATTTTGAAAAATCGGAGCTGTCACGCCAATTTCTTCTTAAATGTATAAAAACAACAACGAATTTACTAATATATTAAACAAATATTCTTATTGTTTGGTTCATATTAAATATCCAATCATTAACAAGTAATTTTAAGCAAAAAATACAACCGACTTCAATTCTCATAAAAAATTTAGAAGTACCGTCAATTTCTTCACACGATCAAATAATTAGGATACCACTTTTCTGGAAAAAAAACTATCGAAAACGGTTCATATGGTCCAAAGTCACCCGGTAAAAACCATAAAAATATATCCCGACGAATTGATAACATCCTCAAAGTATCAAATATTTTTTTTCTAATTCAGGAATCAATTCTCATGTAACAGTATGTATTTATGAAAAATCTAATTTTTTTAAATTCTCAAACTTTCATATTTCAGCAGTCACTGGAGCGAAACTGCTAAATATTCATATCTGTATAAATTAACATATTAGTAAGAAACTTGACTACAGTTGGCTTTAACGAGAAGCTTTTTTCATGGCATAGATATAACTTTAAACAAAATATTAAATTTTTTAAAATTAAAAATAGGGGCGAAACCACTCCGCTTTTTCAAAAATGGGTATCCGGTACTAAAACAACGGGGTTTTAGAAATTGGTAACCGATACATAAAAAAAACGATTTCATTTCTTAAATTACCGTGAAGTAATCCTTGAATTATTAAAGTTTCAACAAATTACGACTTTTATTTGTCTACATTTGTGCGTCAGCGATAGTAGCAACGATGCGGTAATTGTCAATAGTTTTTAATTAATTCAAAATATGTACTGTCAAATTGAGATATATATACATTTTTCCAAACAGCATGGTATCTTCTTTATCCTGTGCTGAATCTTTCCAGGTACACCTAAAAATAGAACCAGATTGGCTGTAAATGGCAATTTGAAAAAACCGGTTTCTTATTTTCAAATTAAGCAAAAACACATAAACCGGTTTTATTTTACATATTTTCTATACAGCAATACTTACAATGTAACTGCTAAAAATAGGTATAGCTTTAGTTTAGAAATCCGTAAGCGCAAAATAAGTCCGAAGTAATTTGGGATGAAAGTAAAACAGAAAAAAATAAGTGAAAAATGCATACTAAATGGACTTGACCGATCTTAGTAAAACAACAGCTGCTTGCATTTACATAAGCCAATGGTCCATTATCCTATGCCCTGGAAGGTGAAATTGCGCTTTCAGCCTCCAAAAGGTGAGAGCAAGTCTCTGAAGCAAAATTCTATGCTACGGTTAGTCTCTTCTTTTCGTTTGCCGCTGTAACCGGCTAAGCGGGTTCGGGCGCGCTCAGTCGTTTCTCTTTCTTGCCAACTGAGGCCAATTAGAAATGCCAAGTGAAGTCAAGTCCTTCTCTGCTACCAACCTCAGACTCCACGTTGATTACTTTTAGGGCTGGAGCGTTTGTGTCCATTCGTACGGAATGACCGAGCCAGCGGAGCCTCTATATTTTAATTCGCCAAGTCAGAAGATATTTTACCAGAGTACCATCATCCATATGACATATACAAGCGCTGGCTTTTATTGTTTTTTCTATGCGCTTGACTATGTCCATGTAACGATAAAGCTCTAGTACATAGTTCCTTAATTCATCTTTTTTTGTGAACGAAGCCAACGTGAAGAGGGATATAGATAGATCTTACTTAGGATAGCTCCTTCGCAAGCCTCATGCTGTGTAGAGCGTGATCTTTATTCTTCGAGAAGGGATTGTACTTCCAATTGTGTATCCAAAGCCCAATATAGCACTGCTTTATCTGTAGGCTGGCATTATTATAGGGTTCTAGGCATATACAGGGTGTCCCAAAAGTAGACGTCAAGCCGGAAACGGGTGACAGGTCAGGTCATAATAGTTATCAGAAAAATTAAAAAAAAACGTATGTCTTATATTTTTAAAATTATAGGCGTTAAAAAAAACCAAAAAAGATGGTTTTTTAATTCCCATTACTACAAATTTCTACTTTTTCTTTATTTCATTTTTATTATGTAATTCTGAGTATTGCTTCTGTAAATGGTCGTCTAAAATTTGTAGCCAACTGCTCTAGCTTGGAAGAAAATGACACTTTTTGGCAAAAAAAATTTTAAATTTAATGCTTCGCCCAATTTTAACTGACTTTTAGTACAGTCAAAATTTACTACGCTAGTTTGGCAAGTAACTTTTAAAGTTGGCGCATTTAATAAGGATTCCGAAATGGTATAACACTTGCTAGATTGTTCCTTAAATTATGAATAATTTTGATTTTTGTAAAGAAACTCAGTTTTGAAAATTTTTTTCTCACCTAAAACGATTGCAGCGAACCCAAGACTTTCATTGAAGTCCTAACATTTAAGGTAATTCTAGTGTATTCTGGACGTCTGTAGCTCTCTCTCTCTCTCTCTCTGCAGAAAACAGCATTTGTTTAAAACCATTTGTTTACTTTATTTTCTGTTAGAATTTTTTCTAATAAAAAAGAATACGGATGATTCAAAAGTAGTGTATTTTTGGTGATTTTAAAGTTTACCAAAATTCACTTCCAAAATCATGCATAGTATATATCATTATTTAATATAGCAAGAATACATTTCCGCTAAACGAAATTGAATTATGAAAATCACCAACTGTTGTCCAGTAATTTATGAGCACTTCTTTGTCTGTAAGCTGTCTGTCTGTATTTTATAATCACTAGTTAAACAAAGTATGAAAATTTAAACAAGTGGGTTGAGCCTTCTTGGCACTAGCCAAGCAATCAAAGTGTCCAATGTTAGCTGGCAGATGTAACTCAGCTTGAAGCCACGCAAACAGTGTCTAGCAATTTGCAGCGTCGTAACTGTGTTTTCCTGAGGAAAATAGTCTATGCACGGTAGAAT